>CM075852.1:1019838-1132338 GCA_037975125.1 Latrodectus hesperus
CCGACTGGCGTGACAGTACCATCACACCAGCCCCATGAATCCAAAAATAGTCAGTCTCTCAAGCACCACCTCCGGTCTCAAATCCATGTCCCCTCTCTCACATCCAATGCACTGAAAAATACGAGATGGGGAGGCCTGAACCACTCAACATTTGGGACACAGAGGGTAGACCTTGGTACCAGAGACGTGTCTCTGAGCAAGCAGGTGGGCCATTTTTTTCCATTTTTAATGTATCACAATGGATTTGTATAAGCTTTCAATTTCTTATTTCATATTCTCATTTTCATTTATTAATAGGAAAATAGCTGGCACTTTTTTATGTTAAGAAATAATATTAAACAAACAATTGCAAGGATTGCTTTAAATATATTTCTCTGAATTTCTTAGCTTTTTATTTCTTCACAAATAAAACAAACTTGTGTAAATAATAAAAACAATCTTTATAACATATTTCTCTGATAGTTATTCTTAAATTTTTTTATTAAATAAATACAACTTTTCCTGATATCATAATTATTCATTCATTTTTAAAAATAATGAAAACAAGTAATAACAAAGAAAAACTTTACACTTAATTATTAAATTTGGATGCAAAATTTATAATTTGCTAATCAAAAAATATTCAAATGCAATACTTTATACAAACAAATGTTAAAGTTTTTTGCAACCGATTAAACTTCAAATAATTAAGTATAAAAATAAGTCTGAATAACTCACATAGATATTAGATAGACTGTTATGAAATAATCTGAAGGCAGTATTCCGTTAACAACATTTTAAAAAAATCAATAGTTATGATTGATCTTGTTTTAAAAAAATTTCACTTTATATGCAAATAGAGACTATATTTTCTAAAAATAATCATTAGAAAGCTTCCGAAATACACACAACCTATTTTTAACTTCAAAATAAATAAACGCTCCATAACTGTTTCCATAAAATGAATGATTTACAGAGAATAGAAAATAAACTTTCTAGGAGTAATTCAATAATTCAATATATTTTATTAGATAATTCAGAGTCAATCATTTGAAATGATTGCGAAACTGGTGTTTTGTCTATTACATTTTCCCAGGAGAATTCAATTAGTTCTAAGAAGAGGGGTGGTGAGGGAAAAAAAGAGGATTACGTAAAATATTCGAATGTCTTCTCTCCCCTAAATGTCTGAAGGCATTTCTAAGACATTCTTGCACTTAAGAAACTTTTTTTCCCCATCTTATCCTCTAATAGAGCAATGGTTATCAGAAAGAGTTTCGACAGAAGAAAAGTGGTATGTTCTATTTGTACCGAGAAATTGAAACGGATTTTGAAACTTTTGTTTCGTCAAAGTAAAAATTCAGAGTATTTTGTTTGTTTTCATATTGTTATCGGATGCTTTGTTTTTATGAAATGGTATACATTTTTAGAGCAAAAATATCTAAATAAAATATCGAGCTATTTATATTGTTCTTCATTGTTGAAAAAGCAAATTGTTTTAACTACAAGATGTATATTTTATTAAAAATTTAATATACATGAATATTAAGGAATTTTACTATATATTAGTTTAATATAAAGAAATATGCGTTTCATATATTCAGTAATTAAACATAATATTTCTTTAGGAAGAATAAATTACATCCTTCTTATTAATGAAATATTTTGAATGCAGGCAAATATATTGGAGAAACATATTTAAAATTACTATTCACACAAGGTGCCTTGAAAATAAAATAATTACGAAAAATTAGTGTTAAAAAATTAAAGTTCAACACATTTTTACTTCAAACAGACTCTTGTATTTATAAAATAATAACGTACCCATTTTCTAGATTTAATGAATGTGAAATTATATAAAACAGCTCTAGATTTTAACAATATCATAAAATTAATTTTAATTATTAATTAAAAATTTTAAAAATTTTTATAAGTGAAATATGATTGATATATAAGAAAATCCCTTTTAGTTTCATATTACAAAAAATTTTAAAAAAGGCAATCTTATTGCAAAAACTTTAATTTCAATTTATTTACATTTTATTTCGTTATTCTTAAATAAAGAAAGATACTTGCTATATTTCCATTTAGTAAAACTGCTTTGTGACAAGAGATTATTTAATACATACATTAAAATTTCCACTAATTTTAATTTAGACATGTTTATGAAAACAAAATATTGCTGTTTATTGGCAATAAATATCTTATATTTAAAAGTCTGATATCATTTAAGGTGTTGATATTTGTGTACTTATATAATTCTTATAACATTTTTTATGTTGTGGGATTATTGAGTTTAAGTTAACAACATTATCATCTTTAAAAAAATTGAATGCAACACTGTATAGTTCCACTGAATAACTCAGTATTATATCGTAAGCGTTTATTTTTCTCTATTTGAATAAATTATCATTTTTACAATATATTTACTGGTACTGTAAAAATAATGAGTACTTAGAGTGTGAAATATTATTTTACATATCTGTAAAGAATGCATATTTCTAGTTTATATAAACTTTATAATAAACTCAAATATGCAAAATATTTTTATTAGAAATTATGATTTCTATACCTTATACTTCTTTTCATTGAGTATTGACCACACAAATACAGTGAGCCTATACAGTTTGTATCAGTATAGGCTTAAGCTATTTGAGAAATAATGTAGAATTTTTCTGTCATCGTGTTCAGAGTTGCCAAAATACAAAAGTTGTAAAATTATGTAAGTGTATTTACATTTCTTAAATACAACAAAAATTATTAATTTTGATTCCATTTTGGAATAAATCCTGTTAATGAAATTGTAAACTCAATTATTTATATACATTTTAAAGCTGATCTCACATGTGCCTTACTTTTGTTTGCAACCACTTGTTTTACACTCCTTTGAACAAAGTGTAAACATAAAATATTTGTTTTTGATGAAAATGATATGGAAATATTTATAAGAACTGGATGAATTTAATAAATATATATATCAAACATTAAATAAGATCATTAGTTTTCAATACTTCTTTTTATAAAAAGGGAAAGTTTTTAAGTTAATGTTATCCTTCTTACTTTGAATATTAACCTTAATTTTGCTATGCGTGCTTCTGTATAATATCACAACTCTAACATTTTGTAAACATCATATCAATTATCAATTTTTATAAATAATTATATTAGACAATACTTCTGTGAAAATAATATTAAATTCTTTAATGCATTCTTTTATAAGTTAATTGGATTTTATTAGCAATAAAAGATAAAATACGATAAAGAGAAATAAATTTTTTTATGTTCTATTATAAAATCAAATTCTCTACACTTCCCACAAAAAAATAAAGTTGATTCCAAACTTTTTTATTTTTAACCAGTATATTTCGCATATTAATTGGAAGCATTTGTCCAAAAAGTTCATCTATTAAGTTATGTTATCACAGCGCGTTTGTTTTATTGAGTTATGTTATCATAACGTGTTTTTTATTGAATTATGTTATCATAACGTGTTTTTTATTGAATTATGTTATCATAGCGTGTTTTTTATTGAGTTATGTTATCATAACGTGTTTTTTATTGAATTATGTTATAATATCGTGTTTTTTATTGAGTTATGTTATCATAGCGTGTTTGTTTTACTGAGTTATGTTATCATAACGTGTTTTTTATTGAATTATGTTATCATAGCGTGTTTTTTATTGAGTTATGTTATCATAGCGTGTTTTTATTGAGTTATGTTATCATAGCGTGTTTGTTTTATTGAGTTATGTTATCATAACGAGTTTTTTATTGAATTATGTTATCATAGCGTGTTTTTTATTGAGTTATGTTATCATAGCGTGTTTTTATTGAGTTATGTTATCATAGAGGGTTTGTTTTATTGAGTTGTTATGTTATCATAACGTGTTTGTTTTATTGATTTATGTTATCATAGTGAGTTTGAATTACAAAATGTACTGTTGTGCGAAAATTACTGTTTTACAATTAGTAAAATACTGAAATTTAATTGCCTTTTTAAAATATTTTCAACATTATTTCAAAGCATATTAATTAATAAAATTTTAAAATGAGCAATATATGAATATTTAACTTCATTAAACCAAACTCCAAAAAAGTAATCTCTGGAAAGAACCGTAAAATATAAACATTTAACAATATTTTTTAATAATACCTTCCTTTATGTGTTTTCGTAATATTTTCTTTTTATTTAAAATTTGCCATATGCTTATTGGAATAAATATTCCCAGTTAATTTAAAAATGACTTTTCACATTTATTCTGAGCTTTTCAGACCGAAATTAACTAGTTTAGTCTAGTATAAATCCAATATTTTAACATCAGAATTTTCCTTATTTTCCTTAAGCTGCTTCCACATTTGCCATAAAAATATATTCTTAATAAATATCCATAAATATAATTTAATCAAATGATAATTTTGCATTATATAGTCTAACATATTTTTCCACACAATTAGCACGTGTTTTTAAAAATCAACATGGTATAATTTAATTATTTCCCATGCGTTAATTATGCATTACTATAGTATAAAAATTTGATTGGATTTTACAAGTCTGTACATTATATGAATTATAAATAACCACAATATGGTAAAAATGTATTTATACACACTCTGGTTCTTATTATTTCAAAATTTATCCTCAGAAATGTACCAAATCACATATATTTAAAGAAAAACTAAACTAATTTTAAACATCGAATAATGTTTTAAGAATAATAATTTTTTTAATTTTCTAAAACTTTTTATGTGAATGTAAATTTTATAAAACTTTTTTATATGAAGTTTTTTTTTCAACAAAATGTAAGAAATAAAAATATTTGAGACTTCCAAGTCATATTTCTTACTCTTCTTAAAACAATTGCTTACCGATTCAGAAATAACTCATTATTTTAATGTTTTATACCGATGCTACATCGACTATATTCTATCAGTCTCATAGCTGCCAACTCTCCTAATTTTATCGGGAAATTCCTGATTTTTCACAGTTTCTCCCAATTTCCCGATAATGTATGAAAATCTACTGATTTTTGGCAATTTCGGTGAAAAACTTAAAAACAACTGGGAATTTTGTCGGAAAAAAATCTATTGAGTTGTTTTAGTAGTTTAAACAGTCAAAAAACAAAGAATAAATTTGAATTATAGTCAATAAGTTTAGAAATCTTACAATTTGTAGCTAAGAGTATTCTCAAAATGAGAGAAATGTTTTGAACAAGACTTCAGTAATTCTCATATCTAAAGAATGTTAAGTCATCGATGAATGAAAAAATATATTGACATGAGTTATTCGAATTTGAAATGTATTATGTTTTTATGGACTAAAAGTATTTGATAACTTCGATTTATGTTCTTAGAAGTGTTTGTCACTGAATCAAATTTATTTCGAAATGTATTTTATGTTTTTATGTAATTTTATATGTTCAATAGTTATAAATTGCTCTAGTTTAGTAAAAGTTGCCCTATAAAATAAATATTGAGAAATAAAAGTTGATGTTTCTTTTTTTACATGTATTGTATTGCATTATTTCTATAGTTCCTGTATGAGGTTGATGAATATTTTATTAAAATATTAAGATTAACACAGAATATGTTTAACATAAATCATTCTCAGAATGTATAATCTAAAGAGTAAAATTGTCTTTTTGCGATACTACAGTTTTAAACATTGTGTTTCAAGCAAAATGTTAGTAGTAGAGTCTCCTGATTTTTTTCCTCAAAATCAGTAGAATCTACTGATTGTTTTTTCTCCAAAGTTGGCAGGTATGCGAGTCTAGGAATATATTTTCCTCACTGGAATTGTACTTTCTGGAACAGGACTTATGTTTATGAATTTCTATAATTCTGAAGTGGCGAATTAAATCATATTATATTAATGTACCATCATCAAATATTTTACTAAACAAGAACACTGGTACAATAAATTTGTTGATAATATGATTTAGAATTATAAATACTATACGATAATATGTTAGGTTGGTTGGGTTTTATGGCGCAAGGTCCAAAATTGGACATGCTGCTCCAAATACGATAATATAATGAATGATTGTGATATAATGAATTGATAATACATTATAACCAATTATTGTGTATTACTAATGTGTTGATACTATAACCTAGAACCCAGGTGCTTTAACATTCTGTTATAAGCAGGTCGATGAACTCTCAGAGGGTCTTGCGCCACTTTTCACGGTATTCACACCACGGACAAAAAACCGTCTAGATAACGTCTTTCCTAACGATCGGATATCGTCCTTATATGCGAGGGCGAAAAATATTCATTCGTCCAAAGCGGGGGAGGCTCAGGAGGATTCGAGCGATTATCTTAATAGGGTTATCATTTTTAATTACCTCTTGCCGTGGTCACGTTTCTTAAGGAAGAACTTTTCTGTTCTTAAAAGTCGCCAGGCTAATCTTCCCTTTCCCTTCTTACGACATCCCTTAATGACTGGTAATGAGAGAGCTTCTTCTTGGTCTTCCCGACCGTTTCCCACCCCCCCAACATCTCCAATTCTTAAGTGAATATCTCCCAATAAAGTCTCCACACTAAAATGAAGGGCTGGAGTCTGTCATATTATTGTCGAAATACGATGTGACTTAACACGAATGCAATCGCTGGTTAACGAGATATGCAGATCATATTTTTTGGGGAGGGAGTGATAATTTCAAATATGTTCTGAAGTTTGCAAGAAAATTTTAAATTTTTACATTCTAATGAGTGTCAGTTGAATGAGTGATTTCACTAAATTCTGTTGAGTAATTTTAAAAAAAAAAGCAATACTTATTGTAGAGACAATATTTTTAAGCAATTGTTGACATTAAAGTTTTATAAATATAATGAAAACGATAATATATTTCTAACTTTTCTTTAGCTTACTTGACTTACAATAAGCAAACTAAATTAGAGACTCTCTATCGGAAATGGGGTGCTATTATTGTAAATGCTGCAGCTATTTCTTAAAATAATTGATCACAATATTTCATAAATAAAAAATTCAGTTTGAAAATAAAAGGTACGAAAATAAGAAATAGGAATAACGCTGAAGAGTTAGTTAATTTTTTACCATATTACCTGCCGTGATTTTGGGTATATTAATGAAAGATATCTGGCAAAATCTACTGTAGTTTTGAGCCCATTAGATCCTAGCAACCAGAAAGTGAAGGAATGTATGTATATGAATATGTTGGATGGTGGATAGTAATATTTTGTCCAAGTTAGGCCTAGCCTCACAATCATTATTTTTGAGAATATCAATGCTATATTATTTTTATAACCATTTTTTTAATTTTTTAAATAAGGGCGTGATAGGTTTATACAGTTAATGCACGGTTTTTAAGTGACTGCGATTATGGTATCTAACAAAACCTATCATATTTGAAGTCATCCGATCGAATAAAATGCCTGTAATAATGCTAAAATAGTATTAATATTTTTAATAAATTGTAATTATATCAACAGGAATAAAACGAGACTTGCCCAAGACATCAACGCTTTTCTGTCCACCATAGTTGCAAGGGAGAAAACCTGCATCATCCAATGGGTTTCCTGCACATGTTAACACCGAGGGAAATGAACAGGCGGACTCCCTCGCCAAGGAGGCTAGGAATATCAATCCCCCTCCCACGACTACCACTTGCTTCGATGCAAACGTCGACGCAGGGCATCAGCTCTGCGGGGGACTACGGAAAAAATGGGGCTTACTGGAGCTTAATCCTGACCGTGGTATTACCTCTACCATCAACAGAATGCGGACTATGCACATGAGGGGTATGAAAATCATGCCCGATGGATCTAGAACCTACGCATAATGCAGGCACTGCACAGGAGTTCCACTGGATCCGAGACATCTCTTCTAGCTGCATCTCTGTTGCCTCGACCCTCTTCAGCATCGACGCCAACTGCTGCCATGACACCCTTTATACGGAAAAAGCTGAAGATGGGGCCAGGGCAGTGCTCCATGCCTTTGGTCCCGTATGACTTGTCTTTTTTACCTTTTTTTTCTGCACTTTTCACACAACAACAACAAAAACATATCAACAGGTAAAAAGATAATCTGCTTTAAGTCTAATCCTGTTTAGTAGGTCTTTTTTAAAGCATTTTTACTACAATAGAATAATGTATACATTATATATAAAGAAGTAAATGACTTTCTCATGAATTGAATATACAAATAGTAGTTTTTAAAATGCAAAATTACTCTCACATGCATAGTATCACTTTAAATTTTTTCCGTAGTTTGTAGAGAAAAATCTATATGCCTATATTTTTTCCTATCTTTTACTTCAAATACATACTTATAAATGAAAAACTGTTTCATTTTCCTACGTATAAACAAACTTCAAAAATATGTATTAATGATTCTCGTTTTAAATCAAGAAATACAATCATATTTGAAATATGAAGGTTAACATATTTTTTTCAACTTCTAGGAATTATGATTTTTCTATCTAATAAATCATACAAAAATTGTAATTTTTATTGACAAAACTAACAGACAAAATGTTAAATTATGTGACTTTGATAACTTTAATATGAATATTTAATGAAGATTTTCTTCATTCTTTAGAAAAACTTAAATACAAAAATTGATAATAGTTTATGAAAAAACTTACATACATATATATATATATATATATATATATATATATATATATATATATATATATATATATATATATATATATATATATAAGGTAATTTATATATAGTTACTATGTATAGTATAGTGTTATATGCATACAAATTAATAGGCATTAGGCATAATATTATCATTGTAATTTTTTTCTTAATTTTTATTCATTTATACAAATGTATGTAAATTTGTATAAATTTACATACATTATTTTATAAAATTACATTACATTATTTTATAAACATTATTTTATAAAACTTTTCAATTTAATCAATAAAAGGAATGATTAAATACAAAAGTTTTATAAAATAATGTGCAATTGTTAATATTGTAATGTACGTTGTAACTACATTAATTTGGGTAAAGATTTACTCTATACGTAGATTAAAACCATTTATAATTAATTATAATTTGCATAAGCTCATCTTATTTCACCATATTGTATATTTCAAACAGCGGTTACCATATTCTTAAGCATGGAGATCAAAATGCTTTACCAACATTATTATTACAGTATAATTTTCAAACAGTGAGTCTCACATTATGGCAAAGGATTTAAGCTATGATTTCTGAAGGAATGACATCGAATAGAATTATAGAAATAATGGTTGATATGAAAAATAAATAGGGGTATATATGTAATATATAGTAACCCGTGTATACTGTCTAAGCATAAATTAAGGAACGAAAGTAATTTTGATGTGATATTTAAAAAAATTATTTTAGCATTTAAGAAAAAAAATGTTTTTGCAGAAGCAAATTTTTCGGAAGTAAAAAGAATATTTGAAAAGTAATAAAACTTTCAACAGTGACAAAAAGTTTGCTTAAATTTTATAATAATGTATAAAAACATTTTAGGCAGAAAATCTTTAACAATAATTTTAGTTAAAATTTGCAAAAATAAGATTTAAGTTCTTGCATATTTCACGTAGCTGCATGATATTTAACTGGAAATGTGTGTATGATTTCTGTACATATCATCAATTCCGAACTGCAATTTTACTTAAATTATCGTAAACTTTAAATACAACTTTCACTGATATTCTAGATACAATTATGTAAAATTTAGATGCTTCAATTTATATAATAAATTGCACAAATAACTGTTCATTTCAATAAAAAATCTTATTATCATAAAAAACGATAAATTACTAAATTCATATTTGGTATGTTATTTATAAATAAATAGACATGGGAAATGCTTAAAATATGTATTCAAATTATTGTATAGTATACAAAATATTTTATACATTAATAAAATGCATTATATTTTATGCCCAATTCTAGATTGATGATTAAATTGCAAAACCAATACTTGAAAAATTATTTTTACATTTAAGAAAAGAAATATTTTTAGAGCAGAAGCAAAACTCTCTTAAATACAAAGCAAATTTTAAGATAACATAAATCACATTTGATAAGTAATTTGCATGTTATAAATAAGCAAGCAAATTTCAAAGTAAAGCTATAAATTAATGCATTGTAGATTTGAAAACGACATATGAAATCTTCAAAAAATATTTAATTAACTATTTCCTCATATTTAACACAATTTCAAAGAACTTAATCAGTTTATTATTCTCGTTCCGGAAATTTCAGTCTTATCATTTCATATTCAAAGAGCTGCTTAGAGAACTGTTCCAAAAACGGCAGAATAGCAACCCTAAATGCTTTAATCACTGAGCAGAATCCGGACCAAACATTCGTTGGGGTGGACTGGGTTTTCAATCCATCCTCACTAGGGAAGTGCCAATTTATCTCCCTTGATTTAAATAAATAACTCGCATCAATTCGAGAGGGTGTTCGGCAAGGGCTTTCCACGCCAGCTAGACAGGGAGTGCTGTTCTTGATAAATTTATCAAGACTGACGAATGAGAGCCACGAATCCAAGTAATGTTTGAATAATGAGTCCATTTGCCTAACGAGCGCTGCTTTGCTAGTTGCGCTAAATACTCTCTCGTTCCGCAGCGATGATTTGTTTGAAATGCACGAAAACACTCGATTACAGCGAGTGAAAGGTAAGTTGATAACCGAGAAGGGTGATTAAAAGTAACCATGTTTCGATTACGGTATGCAAATTAGGACGAAATATCAAAAGAGGTTTTTTTTCCCCATGATATTTTTCGTTGTTAATCAGCCGTTAATTTGAATCAATATTTTTAATGCTGTTCATTAAGTTTGCGAATATTTATGCCATTACCGTTAATTGCTAATTTGAAGAAAAAATTAGAGATGAGCATGAAATCATGCATTTGAAATAAAGCGTTAAATTGCATTTCTAAGTAGTATAGAATCAGCGTAATTTTTTTTTCAATGACGTTCATTATAATTTATATCGTGTTGAATCTAATTTCAGCTAAAATTTATAATTGTTTCAAACAGAAAGCTATTAGGTCATATAAATTTATATAATCCTTTGAAAGCATTTTCAAAATCATTTTATTTTTCAATTTATAAAATAGTTCACATTTTGTTTTGTACGATAATCAGCGAAAATTACAACAAAAATAATATGATCTTATTGAATAATAAAACAATTATAGTTAATTTAATCTTATAGTTACGAACTTATGTATCTTTATTTCAGACATTAATATACCTAATTTATACTAATATGTTGGTGATTAATCTTGTTTTTATCATGGCTAACATCCAGTGAGCCATCAATAATGGAATAATCTTTCTCATGCTAATAAACGGAATCAATAAAAACTTTCAAAATGTAAAAAACATATCAGAAATAATTTGCAAACTAACACATTTTAATGTTAGAAGATATCGATTGTTACATTTGGAGATTTGTTAAATATAGTATAAAAAATAACTATTAAAATTTTTTCTCTAATTATAATTTGGCCCGCGTAATGAACAGCCTAGAATAACTTAAAGGCACTTAAACCACTTTATAGTGTCCTCTGCGTAAATTGGTCTACATTGGGACATTCACATAGATAGGAAACACAGAATACTTTCAAGCATACAACAACAGATGTGCAATACAACAACAGATGTGCATGTAGAAAAGTAGCACTACATATATTGCTCGTTGTTCAATTAGGGATGAACCAAACCTACGATACTTCCCTCTAATGAGTACTATTTTGAAATTAAACAAGAGATTACTTCTTAACTGTTAATTATTTTAGTAAATTCAATTTAACTGTTATAATTTAACAGAATAAGTTTGCAAAAGAATCACTGCCTTGTCTTTAAACGAATGGAAATAATTTCAATTTAATAATTCCAGAATTGACAAGAATTGTAAATTTAAAATTAATTCTTTCCATATGTTACCGATGAATTAACATTCAAATCTTCTATTAAACAGTGTCAATATTTTAGTGTGATATAATGTAAGAATATACAGCGGACAAATAATTGGTTGCAATGATTCCATAAGAAAATCAAACAAAAATAATTTTGCAAAAATAATTAATCAAACAAAAATAATTAATAGTCTTTTTGAGCAATGCTTTAAAAATTTAATTTAAATTTCTGAAGTAATATACGGGGATATAACTGATAAAATATCTTTACAGCGAAAACTCATTCTGAGTTTTAGCAACAATATTTACTTCTAGAAAACTACAATTAAGAACTAATACAATGTCAGTAATAGTTCAAGAAAAATTTATCTTCCGATAAATTGCTTTTTAACGTATCATAAAATGTGGGATTTCAACAATTATTGTTATAAAACAACATAGATGCATATAAAGCTTTCGTGAAGGAGTTGGTATTGATGAGTTATTTTCTAATTTTGATTAAGGAGATAAAATTGCCTTATTCTTAAATTTTGCAGATAAAATAGAAGCTTCCTCTTGACTGATAAAGAGCAAAATTTTCTGAATTAAATTAATCTGGATTAGTTATTTTAGTAAAGATTATTTGTTATTTAAATACATTTAATGCACACTTCGAGATTGAGATTCAATTGATGATGCCTATTCAGTCAACTTATACCAGCTTCTTCTTCTTTAATAGCGTAACAACCTATTACAGGTCTTAGCTGCCTCTACAGCACGCCTTTTCCAGCCCAGTCTGTCCAGAGCGACACTTTGCCAGTTCCTAACTTTCAGTATCTTGAGGTCATTTTCAATGTCAACGAGCCATCTTGTTGGTGGTCTTCCTCGAGACACGGGATCCTTCGGGGTTCTTAAACGTTGATATTCTAGTGGAGTTGTTTTCTCGGCTTCTCCAGACATAGCCAAGGCATCTTAGCCTGTTGCTTCTGATAACTGGGCTGGTTTACAGCCTATATAATTAAAAATTATATCTAGTTCACCAGCAACCCTGTTCCTGTACAGGCCTATAGATAGTTCTTAATACCTTCCTTTCAAGGGTTTCCAAGGTTCGCTATATGTCAACATTCAATGTCTAGGTTTCGCTTGCATATAGCACTTTATACAAGCAGACTATAATAACTCTGAATCCTAGTAACCAAAGGTTTTTGATTATTTCCGCATGAACAACAATTTACTAAAATATTCACTTCTTAATGTTCATACACACCTTAAAATTTAGATATATTTTGATAATAGCTAACGAATGATCTTTTTACTGATTTTTAAAAGTGGAAACATTATGTTATTTATAAAACATTATTCAATTTTGCTGGAATAATTCACATTAATAACACACACAACTTTAATTCACTTTTCTGAAAAATCATGAGTGATTGCAAAATAAATTTAAATAAATATTTATTGCTGTGTAAATCAAAACACTTCTTGTGATTATATGACTCGCTCAGAAACCAATGAGATCAGCTTACTTTCTTAGATATTTTCTGATTTTTGTAAATATTAATTGAATAAATATTATTGCCTGATCTATTTTTTAAATTATTGATAGATTCATAGTATATTGATTAATAATTTTAGAAGCCATCTCGAATAAGTCTACTTTTATCAATATTTGTTTGCATAAGCTTTGAAATGAAAACTAATTCATTTTTTCTTTCAAAATTTGCTGGTAATGTTGTCTTTAGCTAGTACATTTAACACAATTATATCTGTAAGTTCTGCTGTTAATAATTGATCAAAATACGGAATTTTTTTCTTGACATTTATAAACCTACTTTTCAATTTAAAACATCTAAACTTTAGTTAAAACATAAAAATATTAAGTATAAAGATGTGACTTGATATATTATCAAAAATAATAAGTGATATGTTTCTTTAATATTTATAAAAATATAAAAAAATGTTATTTTTTGCTAGTTTGTCAATGCTTATTATTTTTTACGAATATTTATTCACAAGCTTTGAAAATAATTTTTTCCCCTCAATATTTATTGGTAATACTGAAAACTAATGTATTTCTCACTATAACTGTAATTTATGTTATTAATTAAGATAAAGTCTTAAAATACCACAATCAATTTACTTTTATGTAATTTGTTTTCCTTTTAACATCGATAATTAAAATATTAAAATGCAAAAGTATATGCTTTTAAAAATATTTTTATCATCAAAATTTTTAAATCATGTCAATTTAATAACTATAAAAAATCATTTGAGATTAATCATTCACTAAGCTGTCAAAGCTATTTGCGCAATAACACAAATTTCAGTTTTACAGAAGTTTGTAGGAAAACCAGAATATTTATAACAATAGCAACAGGTAT
The DNA here is from genome assembly GCA_037975125.1 of Latrodectus hesperus. Taxonomy (NCBI): domain Eukaryota; kingdom Metazoa; phylum Arthropoda; class Arachnida; order Araneae; family Theridiidae; genus Latrodectus; species Latrodectus hesperus. The sequence continues at coordinate 1,034,071 of CM075852.1, forward strand.
CAAATCATAATAAACAGGAAACCATTTCAACATAAACAATATCAATCCCTTAGATTTCTTTTCCACAAAACCACTGAAATTTGTTATTATATGAATTAAACGCTATTATCATATGAATTAATTATTATTACACGAATTCATTAATTTCTGATGAATTTTCTGATTTGAATAATTTCTTACTTTTTTCAAATTGGTAATTATGAAAACATTTTGAAGATACAAACACATTGTCTAAATAAATACTTATTTCTTTTAACACAGCTTATTCTTATCTTGTTTGTTGCAAATTCTACTTTCAAAAAAAAAAAAAAAACATATAATTTTCTGATTAAATTCATAAAACAAACAATTTAAGAATTAATGATCAATTCGATTTTTTCACTGATTTCTTCAAAATATGTAAAGCGTATATCATGTGTAGTTTTGTGTCTTATGTAACAGTGATTTTCTCAATGTGCGTGATTGATATGTGCTTGTGCATGTATATGTTTTAGGAGAAACATTTAATCAAGTCATAAAAATATATTTCCACAATATATGACAAAAATATTGTGGAAATTCGCACTTTTACCGAAAAAAGAAGCCAAACAAGAAATTATTTTAAAAAAAGACATGATAAATTTGCGTTTAAAGACACAGATTATATTTAATAATTTTAATTTTAAAAACTTACTACTGATATTTTAAAAATATATACCTCTATTTACATTTAATTCTTGAAATTTTTTATTTTCAGGAACTCCAATTTTATTCACAAATTTCAGAATTTATTTTTCATATCATGAAATATTTTGAAGCTTAAATGTTGATTTCAGACAATGTTTCTAAAGGCATATTTTTTTTAATTGAAAGTTGATTTTAGCAGCATGCTAATTTATGTCTTTTTTAATATCTTTTTTTTACATATACTATGCTTACATACTTATATTTTTATGCATTGATAAACTTATTTTGTGATCAATAAATTAATCTTTCCTGGATTTATTTATTATTTTTGTATTGATTGCAACGTTCAACGATTATATTTTGGATTATTTTAAGTTTTAATTTTTTTTTGTCTGTTTATAAATTAAAATTGATTAATCCTGTCAATCTTACAAGTCCATGTATTTTTTTTCATAAAATGTATACCTCGTTCAGATAATACATCTTTTTTATTATGAATAAACTCTAAATTCTATTCGTTTTTATTCTCTCCTATAAATTATAATTTATCTATTTGGCATTTAAATTTAATAATTCTGAAAATCTTTGCATATTCAAATGAAAAATTTGCTTTACATGTACAATAATTTTAAAATTTACTTTGATAGATCTCTTAATTCATCTAAATTATCTTTTAAATTATTTTTCGAATAAAGAATTTGTGAGATCCTCGGAGCATATTGATTTCGATGCATTTTATTATACAAATTGAGTAAGAGAGAGAAAAATAATTTATGCATAGTTAATGTCACATAATATATCATCCAATTGTCATATTAAAATAGTTTAAAATCTATTATCATTTCTTGTGATAATTATTTTTTTAAATAATCTTGACATTGTTTCGCCACAATAAATCAAAACTATTTGAAAATAATATGACTTTGATTAAATTGTATTTTTTAAGCAAATTATAATAAAATATCTCTTTATAATGACTTTTTTTACTTTATTCCAACAATTTTAATTCGCTTTTAATATTCATTTTTATTTTCTAAATTTAAATAATATTTTAAAATTTATAATTTTGTTAGTCTTACATTTGCAAATTGACATAATATTTCGAACTTTACTTTAATGAAAAACTTTAATCATTAAAGGAAAAGTTACTTCCTAATGTGCCGACCGACTTGTCTAGTGGTCAACGTGCCTGACTACGGATAAGGAGGCCCTGGGTCCGAATCCCGGTTCGGGCATGGATGTACTTTCTTTCTCTATCAATCCTGCATTTGTCCTTTCCTTGTATGAATGAGGTCTGAATGGTTGCCTACCCTATAAACGGGTACCTATGGCATGTGTGTAGAGCAAAGTCGTACTTTCACCTTCATGGTACTCTGATTAAAACGAAAGACGCTCCCAATCGACTTAATTCGTATAGCATATTGAGCTGTGCTTGTCCAAGTGTCATTAGTAAACAACAACAACTTCTTAGAGTTTTGCTATATCTATGGTGTTTTAACCTTACTCTAATAGACTTGCTCCGTAAGATACCCAATCAATTTGACACTATAGTTCAAAAAAATTAAATATCTTAATTTAAAAGTTGGAAGTATCAAGCAAAAGTCCTGCAGAGTTAGCTTGCCACCTGAAGAAAATTGTATTTCACTTGGAGGACATTGCTCCCATGATCTATATTATGTGTAATGAATTCCATCCCATGTAAATATTAGTGGCAATGAGACCGCAGATCGACTGGCCAAAGAGGGCAGTGAGGAAGATACGCCCACTGATTCATCACTTACATATCAGGAACTTTACTCTAATGAAAAATCTAGACTTAATTCAATCTGGCAAATTCCACCAACACACCAATGGTACTCTGGAACATCTCCTGGAACTCTTCTGGAAACAAAATGTGACCGAAAATCTCAGACTGCCTTGGCCAGATTCTCAAGTGGACATCTAAAATGTTTATCGTTTGAACGTGGTACAAAAATGTATCCCACTTGTAAAAAATGCTGTGAACATCCAGCCTCACCGAAACATATTCTGGATTGCGTCGGACTTTCCCGGGAGGATTTATCCTCAAACCCCTTGCTAGTCATTGACTTTCAGATTGTCAACAATTTAATGGAGTTGATCTGATAAATGTCAGATCTTTAAAGAAGATAAGCCAACAACAACAATGTTATGTGTTCCAACCGCCATTAATGAACATGACAGTCTTTGACTTACCAAAGCATCAAATTCGCAACTTTCAAACTAAGGTACTTTAGTTCAACACATAAAATAAATGTATTTTTTTGCATTTTCCTTAATTTTTGTACATTTCTTGCAAAATTCGTGACTAGTTTAAGATGCTAACTGAAATTCAGATTCAAAAGTCTAGTGAATATTCTATTTCTAGTTTAAATACGAACATCTCTTCACTTATTTAGAATTTTTTCTCTTTAGGTATATATTTAATTAAAGCAGTATATTTTTGAGAAAACTGTACCAGATTTTAGAAATTATCTAAGATGTTCAAAAGTGCTCACTTATAAAATATTTGCTACTGATAAAAAAAATACCACATCTATTAGAAAAACAAATACATTTCAATTTATATATTTGATGAAACTTATATTATTTTATATCTATACCAAGCAATAAAAATGTCACAAGTAAGCAGCAAAAAATAGTGAATGAATTTGAAGTGAACTAGCATTTTGGATATCCAGTGCATTGAAAAATGAATCTGTTATTAATGAAAAATAAATAAAACTAATAATTTCGTAACGAAACTCATCCAGAACTTTTTCTTTATTCTCACTCAAAATAATGGTTGTTACGAGTTTTCTTGTCTTTAAGCTCTTAGGTTGTCAAAAGTCAAGCATTAACTGTTTTACTAATAATGATCTTCATTGTTATTTAATGGAAAAAGAAGCACAAAATTATTCTCAATATTAAATCTTGCACCATACCGTTTTTCTTCACCAATAAAACACTTGATTATATTTTCCTGTACTCATATTTTTATGCGTTACAGCAACGTCAAATGGTAATTATTCCAATGATTTATGGTTGCACTAAAGTCTTTTTAATTACGTTTCGCCTTGTTTGGTTTCCTTAACTATACATAAGTAATAACCATACTATTATCTTGCTTTAATAGAAGAGAAGGCATTTCGTGTAATGAAGTTAATATTGAAAAGTGATAAAAAGGAATATAAATTTTCGCTGAAAATTATTTTTTAATTGAGTTTCGATTACAATATTTAGTTTAATCTGATAAATCTTTATCACAATTTTTAATGTAAATGTCCATAAGTTTTGGGCTAACTTATAACAAAATTTTATATTTTTTTGAAATTTTAAACCCCCTTTTTCTCATAATTAAGTAATGTACAAGGAAACCAAACTTCGATTCCTAACTTCCAAATCTTCTGCCGTTTTCTGACCTTGAATCAAAGTCATGGTCTAATTATAACCGAAAAAAAATCAATACTAAATTCAGTCATTCATTTTATAGTAATATTATTGCTATGAGAAAAAACTGAAATTTAGACAATTGGTAGTTGTATGATCATAATTTTGTGAAATATTCATAATTTGGCATTATTGTGTGCTATTTAATTAAAAAAATAACTATTTACTTTTCATTTATCATTCCTAATTTGTATTATCCTGTAGTTGTTGTTGTTGCAAAAAGTGCAAAAAGAAAAAAAAAAGAAAAGGTAAAAAAGACAAGTCATATGGGACAAAAGGCATGTAATTTTTATAAATTGAAAACTGTGTCAGACTTTTTCTCCGTTTAAAACATTCCATTTATTAATAATAAATCCATTAATTTATATTACAATACTTATACATTTAATTTTTTGCATTTATTCCTGCAATTTCGGATTTATTTCTGTATTTCATTTCATTAAAAAATGATTTCAACTATATTTTATTAGCCACAAAAATAAAGGGATTTTACTTTTTAATGAATAAATTTAAATTTACATATAATGAGGATATGTATTATAGCTGATTTTAAAAGATTGGTCTAAATATTAAAAAGTTATTTCATCTTTAAGGATCATTTTTGATCAAAATTGCTTATTTATTGGAAAGAATATGAAAAAACGTAACATTTTAATCAAAAGTTAAGTTTTTTATAAAATTCAAACAATAAAGTTAAAGAACAAAATATTTATTCATACCAAAATACAATTACTTCAAAAGACCTTTCATCTGATAGATTTTTCTTTCAGCATGAACTTGATTCTTTTCATTTCAAAATAATTTTTCCATTATTTAAATTTTTATTGCTAAAATACTCTAAATCATTGAGTTATTTAGGATTTTTTGATGTATATTTAAAAATTTTTTTACATTCTTATCACTAATTTTTTCAATAAATTTCTTCTATAAATTAGATATTTTGGAAATGTAAATTGGAATCAAATATAAATAATACGTAAAATGTCAAAGCCGGTATTTTGATTATTCATTGCAAAATAAATTTGTATAACTTAAAAAACTTTTTACTAACACGATAACTTGTTTATATATTATCTAAAACATGAAACAAAACACAAGCAGCAAAGACAACAAACGACGTATATTTTTTGGATTCATACAATAAATATAATATCTTCACATTTGTAAGAAAATGTATTTTACTAAATACAAGCAAAAGATGTATAAATCATTGAAATTTTCATGATCATTCTGCATTATATAACAATTAATGGTTCCCAAACAAATTCCCAGCATTCTTAGAGCAAATAGTTAAGAAATTCAGTTGCTTGACTCAAATTCTCAATAAGAATTAGTGACACGATTTCATCATTTTCGATAAATCTTTCAGCCAACAATTTACAATGTAATGCTATATATTCCAATTTTCCAAGTCGGATACACTTTGCTGTTGAATTTTTTAGTATTACAATTATTGTTATTTTGTTAAATACTATAAATTATGCTTTTACAACATTAATATATGAAAAAACATTACTTTCTGGACATAATAATTTTGGTGGTATTACTTCAATATAAAATGACGTCTTCACCAATATAAATCTGGTACCAAATTTGTTTAATCAATTTTGTTATAATGACTTTTTCAAAACTATAATGTATAGATGCTTTCAAAAATTAACATCATTGTTCTGAATACAATACAAAATGCATTCATTTGATCTGCTGCTTTACTGTTCCTTTTTTGTACTCAATCACTAATTTAACTATTTATCAGTTAATCAGTATTCATTACTCATTCGACTACTATCGCTTAAAGAAGATTTCATATCACCATAAGCGTCTATGACCAAGGTGAGAATTAAACTTGCTGTCAAAAATATTTGATCGAAATTATATAATAAAATTCGAGATTATATCATAATAACGTGTACTATTGAAGAAATTGGAAAAATAGGCAGTATACACTATTATGAAGACTATAATGATAATAATTAATTTTGCTACAATTATTTCAATATAATAGAAATCCTTTTAAAACATCTATAACATAAAACAAGACTACATATTATAAATTTGAATAGGATTAAATGATACCAGTGACCCAAAATATTTATTCGGTATAACCATCATCTTTCTTTGTAAATTTTCAATGAAACAATGCCCTTTAAGTTAACTAGCTTCTTATTTTGAGATATTACAACGCTGGTATAGTATCCAAACTATTACTAGTATCTTTGATCAAAATGATTTTGTTTATTTTTCACTCTATGGATCCCATTAGGCAAACGACGGCTTATTGGACCAGGACGCTTATTCTAAAGTGATTTCTAAGCCACTTCCAGCATTCACATCCGAAGTGGAAGATAAATCCACGAGCAAATGAATTGTAAGCCAGTACACTGACCACTCAGCTAATCCCATATTACCTTGAGATAATAGTTGAGTCCACATATGTAAAGTTCAAATCCTGACCATGCATTCTATTATTCAAATAACTTCCAAATTTATCAAAAAACGAAATTTATTGAACTATTTTCTATTTTAGCAGAAAAAAATTAGGTATATTAGTTCGAATATTACAAAATTATATGCATGAATAATCAAGACACTGCAAAAAGCATAGTAAAATATAGTGATCTCATCAGCGCATAAGCTGATAAAGGTAGAACTACCAAACTACATAAAATCAAAAACCTTCACGTTTATAATATGTAATAAAAATTCACATATTAAAAAACAAAGGAGCACATCAATAAAATATAAGTGGTAATTAATTTTAGTTTATTTTTCTCCCTCTACAATAAATTGTGCTTACACGTTAATACAGATCTCCTTCGCTCTCTTTCTCTCTCTCTCTTTCTCTCTCTCTCTGTGCATATATATATAGAGAGAGACAGAGAGAGGGAGAGAGAGAGGCAATGCACATGTATATGCATTAAATAAAAAATAAAAAACTATTATCTGTGATTGTGTTGTATAAATATTGAAAATATTTGATGAAATTATATAGGTTAAAGTAATAAAAATAGCATAATATTTTCAGATAAATAAATTATATATATATATATATATATATATATATATATATATATATATATATATATATATATATATATATATATATATATATATATATATATATATATATATATATATATATATATATATATATAGATAGATAGATAGATAGATAGATAGATAGATAGATAGAATAGATAGATATAGATATATAGATATAAGTGTCTGTGTATACACAATTTATTTATTTATCCGAAAATATTATGTTATTTTTTAAAATATTTATGCAACACTACCGCAAATAATCGTTTTTTATTTAGTGCATGTATATACAAACGTTGGAGTACTTGAAAACTCTTAGTTGTTTACATAGAAATTGGTTGCTTGAAGATAATAAAATAATTTGCATATTATCAATCTATGACCAAATAGGAATGAATCGCTTATTTTTGAATCAAAAATATATTGGAATTTGTATGACATAAGAATGTATGTGATATTTTTTACTATACTGCTTTCATTCCATGTTTAAACTATTATATTAAAGAAATTCAAGTAACATTTTTAAAAAACAATTTTGAAAGTACAAATACATATAATTCATAAAATAATGGATTTCTTTCCACCAAGTTTTACACTCAAAGACTGAATCAACTGAAAGTCTGTGGCTTAAAGTGGATTCTTAAATATTGTTAGTATCCATGATCCAGTTTTGAATTAAACTTACATACTGTTGAACTGTAAGAAGAACATAGATAACAGATGAGAAAAAATCATGAAAACTGTTAAAATTCCTAAAATTTGTTAAAAGAAATCATCTAAAAGCTTTTTAAAAATTTTAATTATAAGACTTTTGCATACAAATTTTTTAGATCTGCTCAGGAATAATATTGAAGTAAATTCAGAACAATTTTAAAATTTTGAAGCTTTGTTCTATAAAATTTCTATATTATTTTTTGTCTGAAAAACAATAATTGATTTGAAAGAACAACGAAATGTTGAACTTGGCATTTTTTTAACCAAAAAATTATTTCTATTATAAATAAATATATTTTCACTTCCTTTTTTATTTTTATCGATATTTTTTACTTCTGATATGTTAGAACATCACTTTAATTTCATAATTCTCTGGTAATTTACTACTGTTTTGATTTCATGCGACCCACTTTATATGAATGTTATAGTATATGGAACTCATATTTATATAAAAAGTTCAGCAGAAACTTATTTTATCTTACCTTATTAATATTAAAATGTTTTTTTAAATTCACAAGTTTGAAATGATTCTCAATTACAGAGACATCAATTCTTTTCGATATCACATCTAATTGAAAAAAGTCATTCTGAATTCCAATAAAATACTATTTATAATAAAAGAGTATTCCTGTGTTTCAAAAAAAGACTTGTGATTCAATTTAAATACGGAAGATTACCAACATTCCAGGTAAACTCATGTCATTTTAAGTAGTGATAACTATAAAAACGCCAGTATCTACCATTATTGACAACATTGGTGATTGAATCTAAGAACAACGTTTCACTCTTGTATCCTATATTATCAGAACCGAATCACATCAAGAATCAATAAGTCAAATACAGGGTTAGCAAGAAATAAGTTTCCCACTTCAGAGGTCTGTAGAATACGTTCTATTTGTCTAAATGAGATAAAATTTGAACTACAGATAATTCAAATAATGCGCTTGACATTTATTAAAAAATAGTACAAAATTTCGCCGATAGATGGCGCAGTAATACACATAAAACATTTGATATGCTTTATAAATGTTAAATAATAATAATAAAGTAGCATTACAACTGTTCAATATGCCCCCCTTCATTTTCAACAATGTGCTCTAATCGCAGTGAGTAGAAGACTGGATTGGCTTTCGTCCTCTACAGGGAAGAATTGCAAGTTGTCCAGTTCTTTCAAATTTCAGCATCATCTTGCGTAACGCACATGGAGACATTGGACCTCTTCGTATCTGCTTCATACGGCGAAATTCTTTTACAGCTTCAACGGAGTTCTGCTGGTTCTGGTAGAACAATTTTACAAGTAGCGCTTTTTCTTGCAAAGAAGGCATGATGTGCAGAGAAGTAACTAATGCTCGTTCAGAATCCACCTTCTTTTTACCCAAAGATAATGCTAATAGGCATGCGCTGTAAAGCAAATGACTTTTCATATTTTCAATATATGCAAATAAGTACTAGTTAGTATTACAGCACCATCTATCATCGAAATTTTGTACTATTTTTAATAAATGTCAAGCGCATCATTTGAATTATCTGTAGTTCAAATTTTATCTCATTTGGACAAATAGAATGTATTCTACAGCCTTCTGAAGTGGAAAACTTATTTCTTGCTAACCCTGTACATCTTCAAAAATAACTTATTATTTGTATAATTATTTGTAATTTGACTATTACATCAAATACAATTATTTTCATTTGTTGAATACATTTCAAGAAAATGTGCATCAAATATTTATAAGCATATCCTTCTCATAAAGAACTTCTCTTTGGAAAAACGTTACATAATGTTATTAATACAACTCGAAAAACACTGCTTCAGAATGAATTATCCTAGCTAATATTCAGCAAATTTGATTAATTAATAATAAGAATTTATTACCTCGCAATGAGTGATTATCGTCCGATGATCCTGATTGCCGAGAGGGAAAGGTGCTATTCATCTTTGAGGGGGGGGGACAAACGTCCGACCGCGACATCTTTCGTTATCAATGATTGATGAAATAGGGCTTCATTGCGTTGATTAAGTTATCGCAGAAATTTCATATTAGTTCAGCACAAAAAAGAAAGATTTCTTACTATTTTATGAAGCTCCAAAGAATATTAATCACGAAACAAAAGAAAAAAGATGAGAATTTGAGAATTTTATTAAAAGTAGAGTACGAAAGTTTAATTTTCCAATATTGGCGAACACCTTTCACACGCAACAATGACTTAATACAAGGACATCAATCAAGAAATTAAATTGTTTAATTTTATTCATAAGTACGTCATAATTTTAATCGTAATTTTAATCATAAGTAATGTATCGTAATCGTTATTAGTAATACATCATAATCTTAATTTTAATCATAAGTAATATATAACAAATATTCTTTGATTTATTGATTCTTAACGTACGTTGCATTTCATAACATGCATATCAAATTATTTACTTTGTTGTAAAAAGGAATATATTTAATTTTGAGAAAATATTTCAAATAATATTTCAAATTGAAATTTCTAATTATAATTTATTCAAATTAGTTTTAATTATAGTTCAAAAATTTCAAATTATAATTTCACCTGTAAATTGTTTAAATTTTGAAGAGAAAGAACATTAAAAATCATCATGAAAAAAAACAAAATTCTGAATCTCATTAAATTTATATGCCATCCTTAATTAACTTGCATAGCGCAAAAAGTTTATTCCTTAAATATAATAAAAATTATTTAAATAATTCTAAAACACAAAGACATGATTTTGCCAAATTTGGAATGTTTATATTTATAAATACAATTTTACATTACAACATAAATACTCTTTTGATTACAATATATATTGTGCAGAAACTTTCATATTGGGAAATAAAAAGCAAGTATGTTTATTAAAAACTTTGAACTTGAAACTTTATTAAAAACTTTAATCATTTTATTTTTAAGAGATTACTTAATTTTAAAAATATTTTGTTTTTACTTATTTGCTTTTTCTTAACAATATTTTTTAGAATTTATAAATTATCGAAACATGTAAGTAATTTGTTCACAAAAAATATTTAATCCTTAATTTCATTTATAGATAGTTCAAAATTTCGTTACATTTCTTAGAGTATAATCAATTTATTTAGTTTGTTGTAAAATGAATTATACTTAAATTTAAGGAAACATTTTTATTATATTTCTTAAAATTTATAAAGTGGCGAAGCTTATATAACTAATTTGTTTTAAAATGTTTAATTTCATTCTTAAGTAATTTAATATTTAGAATATAACATATTAATTAATTAATTACAAATAATATAATAATTCACAAATATTATTGAAGTGGTACATATCTTCTTTTTTAAATTAACACATACAACTGCTTCAAGATTTAGAATGGTTTTAAAACATACAGAAAAAATTTCGATGTTTTATAAGTTTAACAATTATACGATCTTCATTCTTATTTTTCCTTTTCACGTAACAAATTCATTAACGATTGCTAATAAAAGACCTACTGACACCAATTGTTTTGATAAAATAAAATAAACAAAACTTTATTAAAAATCAGAATATTATTTTCCTTAAGCTCTTACTATTTCATTTGCTATATACAAATATTACAATGTTAAATTCAGAGGTTTTCAACAAAATGTTATTTGTCTTTAATTCAAAAAGTATTCAACTTAATTTTAATTAAACATATTCCTTTTTTCACCACAAAATCTTTTAAGAAATAAGCCGTAAAACTACATTAAATATTTCTAAATAGTGCTTTACTTCATCAATAAATTCTCTAAATTCACATTGCAGAATTACGTTCAGTACAAATGTATATAAATTTTCCAATAAAACATTTTTCTCTAAATGTCTTATTTTGAAGTCAATAATTTTAAGCTTTAATAAATTAAGAAAAAGTCTGAAAAATTCTATAAAGGATTAAAAAAAATGTTCTCAAAGTAGTGGAAATGCAAAGTTAATATGTTAGAGTAAGTACTAACAATATGGAACTAAATTAAAACATATTAGATATTTTTATGTATAAGACGGTTTAAATTAAAATTATGATGTATTAAAATGCATTAAAATTAAATTATGTATTAAAATTAAGTAATATCACTTTTTAATTTTTTTATTATTAATCAATTTATCATAAACCAGGTGATCATTTTATCAAACACTTTCAGATCTTATTTTGTTTCAAAATCATATCAATTAAAAAATCTTTTTTAATCATGCTTCCGAGCAACATGCATCAATAAACTTATATTATTTAAATAAAAGATAATTAAAAATTTTAAAATTACTTTCCGTGGGATTTATTTAATTTTATAATTGAGTTATTCTTAAAACCGTCACAAAAGCATATTCTTCAACAAATAAAATTTTTCCTAAAGATTATATTTAAAATTCATTTAACTCCCTGCGAGTTTTAATTTTGAATAATAATGAAGGAACAAAAAAATTTTATTTCATGCATTATTATCTAATTTTAATTATTATTGCCCTAAATACGAAGAAATGCGAGACTGGATTAAATTCATTTTTCACTCTGATTCGAGAATCAAAGCGCCCTAAGCTCTCTGGCAGTTTTCAGAAAGTCAATGCCCACCTTTCCAGGCAGGTTGCAAAGCAAATCCGATTTTTACTACCTTTACTTAATGGCTTGTTTTCGCCACGATCGTTGATTGATATTGTTTAGTCTCTCCCTCTCTTCTCCGCGATGACCGTCCATAGGGCGCAGGCTCCACTAGGGCGGCGCCCCTGTCGCTTTTCCCTCTCTCGCATTGCCGGCGAGCGTTGCAAGTAAATGATGTAGCGAGAGAACTGCCGACAAAAACACGATGGCTGTTGATGCCAACAGATACTCTAAGGAAGGTAAGTGTCTTGATTCCTTGAATCATCTCCAAATCATCACTCTCACTCCACATCATCTTCGGTCAGCATCCCTATTTTGTTCCGGATTGCTCTTCCGCATCCCCCATAAAGCCATCCGCATTGCGTAGTTCTCGCTTTCACACCCGAAAACATTCTGTGTTCGCTCTCGCATCTCTTTTCCTCTCTCCCCGGTCACCATTGACTCCCCGTCACCTGTTGGGATAGGGAAAAAAGGGGTCGACCCCATTCCTTTCAACCGGACATTCCCTTCGGACGCTCTTGACCTCTCTATTAAAATAAAGGTCAACCCTGTTTAGTCCACCTCACTCTATAAAAGTAAAAAAATTATTTATATTCTTTAATATTTTATCATATTTTTGTGAAGGGTAGGATGAACTGGTATTTTTTATTAAAATTATATAGAATCTGAAAATAAAACAGCGCTAAGCTAAAAAAATTAGCAGTATCTTAGATAAAAATGACTCATTGTACAACTTGTTACGTCTTCGAAATCAATCGATAAAGTCGTTATTTTGAAACAAGTCAACACTTTTCGTTAAAAAAAGAACTTTACTAAGTTATTGAGATATTTCTGCTTTCATGCAATTTTTTCATTTATATATAATTCGTATTTTTCAATTGTTTTTATAACTTTAATAAAAGAATATGTAGTTTTAGTATTTTGCAATATTCATTCGTTATATAAATTTAAACTGTTGTTATGAGAACTATTTGTAAAATGAATTATTTAATATTACCTATTAATTTAACTTAATGTCTTTAATTAAATTTATTAATCTATTTTATAGATCATTCTCACTTATAAAATCATTTCAAATGAAAGAATTTTTTGTTTACATTTGTGAAGTTTTAAGAATATATGAAATACTTCCGATGCTATTCTAATTTATGAATATTATATTTCTGATTAGTCATTTATTTCATCAAAATAAAATTATATTTATATGCTTAAATTTTGAAGTAAATTTTTCAACCAATATTTTTATATACACTTGAGTGCCTTTGGGTATTCTCATCAAGAATAAAGTTTATATGCATTAAATTTAAAGCGATACAGAATGTATTATCAATAAATACCTTTAAAAATTATTTCAAATATATATATATATATATATATATATATATATATATATATATATATATATATATATATATATATATATATATATATATATAGATAGATAGATAGATAGATAGATAGATAGATAGATAGATAGATATTTGTTTGTTTGTTTGTTTAAATTAGCATCACTAAAATATCACTCCTTAAAAAGAAGTTTTAAGAAATTATATTTCCTTTTATAAAATACAATTAGTTGTCCTATATTTTAAAACATAAGCCTGGGAATTTGTTATATTTATTATAAATTTGTTTATGTAATAGATCATTGAAAAATGATTTTAAATTTTATTAAAATTAATATTAATTGTTTAGTTTGTTATTTTAAGGAAAACGTTTTGTCTACTGATATTTAGGCGTATGTTTCTGTAAATTTTGTATTTGCGTTTACCTTATTCAAATTTAAAAAATGCAAAGCAAATTTACCTCATTATGAATTTGTTTGATGTTATACAAATAATATTCCGCGTCAATAGTCCTTTTAAAAAAAATAAATGCTTCATTTCATTTAAGTTTTCAATGTTGAAATTAATTAAAGTTCAAAGCTATCTAAATGACAATACTTTCTTTAGAAAATTTATCTTTGTGCATAATATAAATATATAAGTAGTAACTACCTACACGAACGGAATATGAATAGATACTAATTTTATAATTGCTAAAAAAATTGAAACAAACATTCATTTTTTCTGTTTTTATACTCAACATGTAATGTTTCGTGTTAAATTCAATTCAGTAACTTAATAACAATGAATGTGTAAATACATAATTCAGAAAGTACATGGTTGGAAGAATAATTATTATTATTAAACAAAAAATATTAAGCATATTGAAATAAAAAATAGATTAAATAAAAAAATTAATTAAAGGATAAAATTATATAAAATAAAAATAAATCATAGGATAAAATGAGTAATAATAGATTATATCGCAATTATATTTTATAAAATACACATACTATGTTATATATATAAATACTTTTTTATTAAATTTTGATTTATTTTCACTTCTTTGTTTTATTACAATAATATAAACCCAATTCTCGCTTTAAGATAAATCCTCATTTTTAACTTCATATCAATAAGTTAAAAAAATTATATAAAAAATGATATGCTTTGATAAACTTTTCTTAATCAAAATATTTGAAATCAAGGACAATCCATTGATATTTATTTGTAGAAATAAAAGTAGCTTTCATATACAATAATTGGGTATCCGCTAAATATTGAATGGATATTTTTTATCCTTTGTTTTGTTTGAAACAAAAAGTATTATAAATATTTTAATATACCGACTGACACCCCAAACACGTTTTCTAAAAATAACCATACATAAAATTATTATAAATGACTTGATTTACAAGTGACTAAGCACACCTTGAACTTAAGACAATCACCACGCTTCAGCGCTCAAGGAGAAATCGAAAGCGAGAAAGTAATTATGTTTTCTTGCTTGACCTTTTAATTTTTCAATATCTAGAGAGTTTTGCAATGGAATGCTAATGTCTTTGGTATATTTTCTTATTCTTCTTTTTTCCTAGAAATTCTCCAGTAATTTGTTTCAACTTTCAAAATTTAATTTATTGGAAAATCTGATTTTAAATTTTATTATATTTCTCTTCTTGGTGTATAAATTATTTTTAATACCTACCTTTGGAATTTTTTTTCATTATTTAACAAATTAAAAACAATATTTAAGAATTTAAGAATGTTTTCACTAATAAATTTATGTTAACTGAAAGAATATTACTTTCTCTAACTTGAATAATTTTCTATAGTGAAATAAACTATAACTTATAAGAAAAATTAGAAGGTAATGCTTTAGTAGCATTATCATTCTTCTTTAATTTCTTATTTCATTATTTTTCTTCAAATTCTTGATTAACGAACACAATTAGCAAACATGTAGTCTTAGCTTTTCAAAATTAATACAGGGATAGTTGTAATAATAAAATTCTTCTTTAGTAATTCAAAAAAATACATTTAAAATAAAACACTTAAAAAACATTCAAAACATCAAAATCAAAGTTTTAGATTGTTGCTTTTGAAAATAGTAATATTAAATGATGATAAGAAACTCAGTTGAAAATATAAAATAAATAAATTATATATAATTATTTTGACAATTTTTTGTAAGAATTTATAATTAATTATATTTAAATTCCATGTATGATTTGGTGGTATAAGGTATAATGATAAAAACTCCGTGTAACATGATAAAAAAATTACTTTTCTATGTTTTTCAAACTATTTAAGTTTAAAATATATCAATGAAACTAACTGAAGAAGTATTAAAATAACTGTTTAATTAATCAAACATTTCTGCACAAAAAATCAAGATACATAGCATTTAAAAATATATCTTGATTTTCCTTAAAGAAAATTGTGATAAACATAGAAAACTAAAATAAAATTTCCTTTTGTTTTATAATTCTTGCTAAACAAACTGAAAGAGGGGCCATATTTGCTATTTGACCATTTTTAATAACATGTCTTTCAGCTTAGAAGTCCAAATTAAATTTTCAATTCAAATTGAAATTTTCCAGCAATTATATTAATGTAAATAAACTTAATTACTAATGACTTAATTTGTACGAAACAAAAATAATTTTTTAAATAATTAGAGCACTAACAGAACCGTGAAGTTGCGAAAAGCACCTACAAGTAATTACCTTATTTCTAATCGGTAAAGCACATTTCTTTACAGTCAATGTGTTTTTGAAAATATTTTGTTTATTTTCTGAAATATAGACTTACACATATTTTTAACATATTATGAATATTTTTTTAAAAAAATTCCAAGATTAATCAAACAATTAATTGTTTTTTAAAACCTTAATGATTTTTGCAGATTTTCTTTTTATTTTCTTGTACACGATTTTTCCTTATATGAACACAAATTTGCTTTAAACTTGACATAAAATAACTACTTAAAGTAACAGAATGCTGTTTACCTATCGATTTAAACGTAAATTATTGAGAATAATTATATTCATGTAAACAAATTGATGTTATTTAATCTTATTTAGATTACAATGTTATCCAAATATACTTTTACACTT
Source organism: Latrodectus hesperus (assembly GCA_037975125.1). Taxonomy (NCBI): domain Eukaryota; kingdom Metazoa; phylum Arthropoda; class Arachnida; order Araneae; family Theridiidae; genus Latrodectus; species Latrodectus hesperus. Next base: position 1,050,972 of record CM075852.1, read on the forward strand.
TTCTTTTATAAAAAAAATATGTTATTTAAAATCAATGTGTAATAAGTAAGTCTGAAACTAATAATAAATATATTAATTCATAATAATAAATAAAAAATAATAAATAATAAATAAAAAATTATTTAATAATATCTTAAATAAGTTTTATAAATATCAGAGTCATTATTTGCTGTTCATAATTTATTGTAATACAATAATTATTATTTTAATATCTTATTATTAATTCTTAATAAATGTTTCCCAGTTTCTTTTTTTAATTGGTTACTTTTCAATTGTTACTTTATGACTCTATATACAATATTCAATATTTTAATATTTTATATTAGTTTCAAAGTATATCAATTACACTTATACAGTCATGTTTAACCAGGTATGTAAATATGTCAAGACGCTTTTTTTGTGTATTAGATTTTTAATTGCTTATATCACCTATTAGACAAATAAAAAATAAAATTTTGGTTTCAATCAAATAAAAATTGTAAATATTTTTCAAATTTTGAATCTTGCTGAAATTTAGGTTAGTAATTTTAATTTTAATAATCATGATTTGATATTTTTTGATTTATAAAATTTTTAATAATAATTTATTGAATATATTAATCTATAAATTTTTAACCCATTATATATACTTTTTAAAAAATTGCAAATGATACAAGCATAATTTAATTCTTAAATTAAGCTTTTAACTTTATTAGATACTTTCCTCAACAAAATGCTTCTTTTTCATCGGCAATATATCTGTGTTACCATTTTCCTATCAATGTTCGAATTTTTTCTTTTTTATTGATTTTTTTATAAATTTTGTTATTTTCTTCCGAAAATAAAAGATTAATAAAAACAAGAAATATTTACAAAATTTATACAATAGAAAATTATTTTAAGAAAGACAATAAAATATTTTGCACTAGCTAAAATCCTAGTCAAATCATAGAAATGATAAATATTTTGTAGTTGCGGCATATTTTAATAAGTGTAAAACGTAGTGTACTTTATTAATAAATTTTAAAAGGAAAATTACATGGAAAATATTTAATCAAATTTTCCTTTATTGTCGGAAAGTTTTAACATCTAAAAGTACTTTTATTATTAAACTAATATACTAAATATCTTAAGATATTATTTTATTACTTATAATTATTTTAAAACACTTATTGTAATAAATGAAATATTTTTAATTACTTAATTGATTTTTTATATACATCAATTAATAAAATACGTGAGAATTTACTTATTAAATAAACAATCTACCTAAATTGATATATATTTTATCTTAAATATTTGTCCATGCATCTTATATGCGTTTTCAAAAAATCCAACAAGAATTATGCAATAGTTATGATAAGTGATCTGTAAAGTCAAGTAAAATTTAAAGTTTTACTATCGATCTCTAGACATATTTATGGATTCCATTATTATTCTTAAAGAAAAAAGAGGAAAAATTTGATCGTAAAACACGACATGTATAATAAAATCGCTTGTTATAATGTCTTTTTTTAAAAAAAATATCCTTTTCATTGTTAAAAAATCTTATACAAAGAGATACACTACTTTTTGCGTTATTATTTTTTTATCCATAAGCAAAATTTTTACGAAACGGTTCTTGACGTTTCCCAGGAGCCACATTGGCAGATTCTAAAATTGGTGAAGGTGCTTCATAAACATATCGAAACTCGCCGGAAGTCATCATATGTTCACTTCCGGAAACTAACGAGCGAGGGGAAAGATCCGGCAGGAAAAAATATTTTCCTTTTTTAAAAAAAAGTTTGCATTTTTTTATATGTACTGGCAACTGAGTTTGTCGTATTTTCCACCCTCTTTCCCCTAACTTTTTTTTTAAAGAAATACTTTTATTGACAAAATGTGTAACATTCTCTTTAGAATGAGCTTCTAAAACCGTTAAAGAACTTAAGCGTAGTTGAGAAATCATCAGGCAATTACATTAGAAGAAAACTCCTTTAGAGTCTGAAGTGTTGCCAAAACAGAAGAAGAAAAGCGATAATGAAAAGCTGGAGTTGTTGATAATGAGAAAGTTATAAAGTTCTGTAAACTTGTTTTCTTGACAATTGTGATTTCTTAGCTTCTTTCTTTTATTCCATCTCTTTTAACTACAAAAACTTACTAAAAAAATAGTTCCGTTTATATTTTTAAACATAAAATTACTTAAATAAACACAGTCAATACTTTTTATATAATAACATTATATTTGTTATTATTAATTAATAAATACATTTAGAATTAAGGGACTGTATTCAAAGTTATTACATTACGTGTTTCTTATTATTTATTTTCTTTCTTTAAATGTAATTTTTTGAACCCACTAAAATACTTTGCTCAATACTTTAATTTTATAATTAAAATTGTTATTCAAAGAATGCTAAATTTTAATATTTTGAATATTTACGTTTAACATTAGTAATGGAACAGATTTTAATTTAAAATTAAACATTATTTAAAAAGTAACACAGAGCAACTTATAAGTAAATATATTTTATATCATTTCTAAAATTATTATAGTAGGATACTAAACATACAAAAAAGAGTGATAAAACATATCGTATAGGATAATTCTAAAGTTAATGTTACGTTTTGCAATAACACAATTGTAGATATTAATTATGTAATATGAAATACATATTTTACTTTATAAATTTATCTTCTGTGTCCAAAATTTTTCATATTTAATTAACTTTATTTAAATAATTATGGTGATTTAAATTTACTCATTAATTTGATAAGTTCCTTGAATTTTTATATAAATTAATATTTTTGTTCAAGTTAATCTTAAAAATTAAAATGAAAGCAATCATACAAAAAATACTAAAATAAAATCATCCATAATTAATATTAAAATAATAACATAAATTATTTCAATTTTTGATTTTAAGCAGTTAAACTAAAAATGTAACATAAAATTTACTGCATTGAAAGTGGTTATTTTCATGTTTGAGTATCGTGTATTTTGAATTAGTTCTGGATTGAAATCTTAATCAAATTTTAATAATTAAATTAAGCATTTACTTAAATATTGTTATTTTTAATTTAGAAATAAATTTTTACATGCAATATATAACGTTTAGCGAGATAATATTGATTAGAAATATAAAAATATAAAAAACAATAAATATTTAAGAAATACAACGCGTGAATTGATTTGAACAGCAATCTCCTTTTAGATTTTTTCACCAAAATATTTGACTGTAATAATTCCCAAACTTTTTTCCATTATCGACTTTTATTTAACTTTTAAAAATGCTATTTGCTAAAAGCATATTGAAATATTTGTCCAGATCAATTCCTATTGTCTCCCTATTCGCACCACAAAAAACCATTTCCTTTTTCCAGTAAATAAGTTCAGTTTTATTCTTTTCCAAAGCAACGAATGCATTTTGCTCACAACATTGAGCGATAAAAACAGTATTCCAGACACGTCGTCTCAAGAATTGGCTTTCCTTTCACTTTTTAAGCTTACAGTTTATCGACTTTGTTTGAAACAACCTTAATTTGGATTCATTTGAAGAAGGCCAGCATTCAAATAAGAAACTAATCAAGCTTCAATTTTTTTCTCATTTGATGTAAATTGATCATAAAAATGTTATTAATATTTTTAGAGGTTAAAAATTTTAATTTAAATCAATGCAGTTTTTGATTTGAAAAAAAAGTTTAAGAGACAAAAGTTACTTTGAGTAAAATATGTAACTTCTTTTTTCATTACTTATAATATAAATTTTAATTAATATTTTATCATACGTTTTGTTACAAAAAGTAATAACAAATAATATATCAGTATATACTACAGGTTTATAAAAGTATTTAACTAAATTATATAATGCTATTCAAATTCATATAAGTTTTAAATACAATAATTGCTCATTGTTCTTTTAAAATATATCATATTTTTCAACAGATTTTTTTGACTGATTTGCTTTTCTTATCTACATTTTTAATAAAATATTGATTTTTTATTGTTAAATCATTTAAATAAAAAATGTTCCAAAAACAATCATCTGCCAAATTTGAAACAAACTTTTTAATTTAGACACATACTCATTAATCTATTTAGAAGTTTAATTTGTTATGTATTTAAGGTATTATTAGAAACTATTTAAGTAATATAATAAATATCCAATTGAGTTGATGGTTTAAATTCTATAAACAAATTATTTATTTTAATTCTGCAAATATATTGCATTTTTATTAGAACAAACATTTTTATTAACGCGTAGTTTTGACACGAAGAAATACGTGATGCTCTAATTGAATGAATTTATATTATATTATTATATTATATTATATATATATATATACATATAAAATGTAAAGTTAGATACTGAACTGAAAAGCACAAGAATATATAAAAAAAACATTTATGCTTAGCAATACATTTAGCACAAAAGCAGGTAGAATAGTATTACTAAGATATAGTTAATACTATATTTTATAAAATACAATGAAAAATTCCAAATGGAGACTGAAAATACTAAGTGGACATTGAAAATACTAAATGGAAAACAATATATTGAAAATACTAAATGGAAAAATACATTGACAAATATTAAATGGAAAACAATACATTGAAAATATTAAATGGAAAACAATACATTGAAAATACTAAATGGAAAACAATACATTGAAAATACTTGAATTTCAAGGAAAATATCAAAGAAAGATATAAAATGGAATGAAGTACCAATATAGCCAGCTTCTTCAGGGTGTGTTGACCACATTGGCACAAATTATGGATTTTCTGCTGGCTTCTTTAAGACTGTCTTGGGCCATTGCAGAAAAGCTATAATTTGATATATATATATATATATATATATATATATATATATATATATATATATATATTGCCAACATAAGCTAAGTGTAACGTTTACGTTTTCTAATTTTGACATGCAAAAAATATGCTTTTTGATTTTAATTATTAAAAAGTTTCTTCAAGTAAAAAAATTTTCCTCTGTAAACTTTTAAATTGCTTAATGAAACAAAGTGTCATTGATTTGTATTTAATTTCGATTTTTGTTTAAAAAATAGTATCTAAAATTACCCATTTTACATCGATATCAAGTTAGAGACATTAATTGTTACCTAGCTGTATCATAAGAAACTTTTCGTTTAAAATTGCATTAACTTTAAGCGTTAATTAAATGCTTAAACGAATATAAAATATTAAATGAAATAAAATATTAGGAGACTTCTTAATTTCTGCGCAAAACTTTATCTTCTATAAATATATAAAATTAATTTATATGGCCTTACAGATAACATATATAGTTCGCTTTCAAATTCTTCTTTTCTTTTTCTCTTAATTTCACTGTGCTTGTTTCAATAATAGTAGTTCAAAAATGCTAATAAATAGTTTATTAACTGTGTATTATTATAAATTGTTTTATATTTTTTATTCATAAGTTAATTTATTAATATTATATCGTTAATAAAGAACAGTAATCAAAGCCATATTATTTTAGCCCATGCATTTATTTTTCGTATAAACAAATAGAAAAAAATTTGCAAAATTACTTAAAAATGATTATGTAATTTTTAAATTCTACAGTTATAAGCGTGGGGATTATATAAAAAGTGATATACATGAAATTATATCAATAAATGATGAAATTATATCAACAAGACAATTTATATCTTAACACAAATCTAATTTAAAATACATAATTTTACTAAATAATAGAAAAAATTATAATTTATTTTTAAGTTTGTTTAAGATTATTTATGAAAAGGTATTTATAAGCAACCTTTTCCTCTATTTTAATTTAAAATTTAAAATATTAATGGGTATTTTTATCATCATCAAATTATTTATGTTATAAAACACCAATTTAAAATTTAAATAATTTAAAAATTACTTAAATTCGCATCAATATAAATATCCTTTAAAATCAATTACATTAACTTCTTAGTTAAAAAAACGTCCTAAGCAAATAATTGCGAAAGAAAAAAATGCTAGTTAAATAATTTGTTATGAATGAGATAATGAGAAGTGGTATTTATTTTCATTTATATATTTTAGTCTCTTTTTGCATAAAAAAATTCACATGAGCCAATATATTAGTCGAAAGACAGTTTTTAATTATTTCTATACACACTACATTTATAAAGATGATGCAATTTTTGCTTAATTTCTCCCTTTTCTATGTTTTCAATACTAAACAAAAATGTCCTAAAAATCATATCCACACATACTTATTATTGTTATTATAAAATACTCTTTAAGACTAGAAAGTATAAGAAATATAAATTTAAATCAACCTTCATAAATTCCCTTGTCTATTGTTATTATCCCTTTCTATTTCATTACAATACTTTTTAATAATTATTGATTATACTGATCTATTGTTTCATTACTTTTGTATGCATATATATAACTCAGAATTAATACATTCAAAATTATGACAATATTTTAAAAATTGAAGTTTTTCAAAAATGAGCATTACAATATTTTACACAGATGTTTTTTTAAAAAAATTATATAAAATATTTATGTATTTTTATTTTTTATATTCTGAGGTAAGCTAAATCAAAATTTAAAAAATATTTTTTACCTTGGAAAATATTTCCTCTACATTATTTCCTTTAAATATTATATAAATTCATAACCATCCCTTGAGCTTTTCATTCCTTTATTTTTTATAAGTTTAATTTAAATGCTATTGAAAGGAAAAACGATGAACAATACGTTTTAAAGAAAAGAGTTTTATTTTTCATGTGACTTTCAAAATATAAATTTCAAATTTTTAGGTTAGTGCATATTGCCTAAACATGTATTGAATTTACAATTCTGTATTGCGTGGCTTATATGCTAGAAGTTTTATATTCCGATCCAAGAACTTTAGCTAGTTTGCTTGCCTGATGTGGAAGAACAAAATTATAAAAAAAAGTCTTAAAAGATCCCATCGTATATTTTATTGCTGTGCTCGGCGGGTGTTGAAAGGGGAAAGGAGGAGAGGAAGGAGCGTTTCCATGGTTACCGCATCTGTGGCACAACGGAGAATGAATGAATTGCTCTATGGAAAATATACCGCTGTATCGCGTTAACATAATATTTAGCATCAACGAGGATGAATGATCCGGTTCTCTAAATTTAGCTATAATCCCATTTTAAATTTAATTAAAAATGCTTCCGATATTTTAACTCTTTTGATTATTGAAAATAATTAAAATCATTTGTCAGGATGATAGATTTAGGTATTGGTTTAAATGTTTCTAAAATATATAAAATGATTTTATAGTTTATTTCGAAAGAATTTTAGATTATATTTTTCTGATAGACATTATCTATATTAATTCCTATTTTAACGATGTCAACAAAAAGAATAACATTTTTTTTAAAAAAATAGTATTTTCAATATTTTTCTAAAAGTGATCAGAATAATTCAACTTAAAATTTACAAATTTACAATTTACACACCATCATATTTTATTATTAAATAAACTTCAAAATCATTTTAAAACAACTTAAATATAGTTTCTAATATAATCTTGATCTTTAAATGGATTTTTAAATACTTTTTATGAATGTAAATTTCAATTTTATTCAGAAGGATTTGTTTCTAATTAAGCCAAACATAAATATTTTTGGTAATTAACTATATGGAAAAAACTATTCTTTATTGTTGAGGTGAAAATCTTAGTTGTGCGGCATTGGAAAAGAATTTATAGTTTTAGATGATGATCTGTATTATACATAAACCTTAATTTCTGTAAATTCAAAAAACAACTAACTAACCTATTGAATTTTTAATAATTGTTGACTTTTATCGATAAGTCAAATACTAAATATTTCTCATTATAGTTTAATCCTATTTATCATAATGCTCTGATGAACAAAATTTCAAAACAAGTTTTCTTTACCATAATATCATAAATACGTAACATAACATCATTTTTCAATTTAATTTATATATTGTTCCTTGATTTAAAATTAAATTTGATATCAACAAAAAATATATTAAAATAAGTCTTCAACACAATTCAAGAAAATAAAAAATTACGTGCTTTTTTTATGACTAAACAATGAATAGAGTAATTGCTATCAAATAATCTTGTGGACCATTAGATAAATAAATTTTTATATTATTGTAATAAAAGCTAAGTTTATATAACTTCTACTGTAAAATAATTTATATTAGACCATATAAATTGAAGCATGTACATACAACAATTAAAATTCCACACAATTAATTATCCTTTTTTAATTACTTATTATTGATAAATAATAATACTTTTATTGATTTCTTAAACATTATTTGCGTGAATTTAATAATTTTTGTTTAATTTGGTATTTTTGTAGAAACTACTGTATGTTTCAAGTGTTATTATTTTGATGAAGAGTTTTAATATTGTATTATTAATTTTTATTAATATTTATTTACTTCGTGTATATTTGTTACTTTAGTTTATGTTATTCAATTCACTTTAATTTCAACCAATATTAAATTATTTTGGTAATATATTTGGTGAATTGTTGGGCTGAAGCTTTGAAAATGTACTTACTTTTTGAGTAAATGCCATGAGATGTATATTTCAGTTTATAAAATATCTTCTCTAGTACAGTAATACACCAAAACAATTAGAACGCCAAGGACAAATATTCTTCAACTGATATACCATCTTAAAGAAAATTTGTAATTTAATTTCTATAAAATTAATATATTTGGAAGGAAATGATATCCTATAAATTAATATTCCTACAATTTTTAAGAAACATTTTAATTTTACTAGAATGTGCCTTATCTATCAAAAATTTATAAAATAATTTAATAATAAATCTACAAATTCCCTATTCTCTGCTGATTATCAAATATCTAATAATGAATGAAAAGCTAAGATTAGTCATTACTAAATCATTTCATAAAGTCGTATTTTATTCATTTATTAAACACACCTGTTACAAAACACCCCCGATAGATCATTTTGTCATTTATGACTCAGTACTGTATTTAAACAGCAATTTAAGGAGCTCAATTTTTTGAAGAAAGGAAAGTTAGAGCACAGATTGTTTCCAAAAATCAATAATGAAATTAGGGAATCACTCTTCGGTCTTTTATCTATAGTGCAAACCAAACAGAAATTACTGTAATTTAAGTAAAGGAAAACATTTTCAAAAAAAATCTCAGATCTATAATTAATTCCAATTACATTTTTTGTAGTATAATTCCTTAATGTATTCAAGAATTTTTTTACCTTTTTTAAATCACGCATTTTATTTTTCATAAATAATTAATGAAATTTTGGTTAAATTATTAATTTTATCCACATTTTTTGCATCCCTATTAAAAAACTTTTTTCCACAAATATAATTTCAATGAAGTGCGATTGAAACTAATACTCTAACTTTGTCATTTTCTGATAATATTATTTTTTTATCAAAATAGAACTTAAATCATTTTAAAAAAATAAAACTTCAGTAAAAAGAAATTTAAAAACATTAAAAATTATACCGTTTAAATATTTAATAAAGTTAAAAGAATTGGTTTAGTGTTACATTCAAATTGAAATCTTGTAATGTATTTATTATCTTCGAAAATTCTGAACAATTCAAATTTCTTACTCCTAATTCAATTCGTAATTCTAAAAAGACTATATAGCTTTTTTTTATATCAAAAGACATATAACTATCATTGAATATTTAAATATATTTTAATAAATGATTTAGCTATTTCAAAAAATTGCGGATTTTAAAATAAATAAATTATAAAACCTTAATTATATAAATTATAAGCTAATAATCATACCTAATAAGAAATCTGTATCTTCAAACTAATGTTTTTAAATTTTAGTTTATTCATTTTTTAAACTTGTTAGGATAAGGATTTCATAAATATATTTATTAATATATTTACTAACTTGCATATAAAAAAATGCAAGTTATTTTTTATATGTTTATGTTTGTTTATGTTTATATAAATAAATGTTATATAAATAAATATAAATAAATGTTTGTTTATGTTTATATAAATAAATGTTTTTATTTTAACTTTCATTTAATAACGCAAAATTTATCTCGTTAAATTACATAAAATACAAATATCTTTTAAGATAGTGAAAGAAAATTAATACATAAAGAATTAAATTAATTTTGTTAAATAAGTTAAATTTAGTTATTTTTCCTTAAATGACATTTTCTCAAATTTGTCATAATTCAGCAATTTGATTGTATTTCCCACTATTACTCGTAAAATATATGTACACATTGAAAGAAGCTTACAATTTGTTTACTTGCAAAGTAATACAATTTAATTGAAAAATAAAATATTGTATATAAATATTATTATTTAAATTCAGTAACAAATCAAAAATTATTTCAACATTTGTTTAACATTAAAAGGGCTTTCTGTTGTTATTTCTTTTTAAATTTTAATTTCCCTTATTTATTTTGGTAAATATTTTAAAATTCAGCTAGAGTGAAATATCGATTGATACAGTTTTTCAAACAACATGAATGATTCTTACGAAAAGTAAATATTTGTTTTATAAATAATAACATTAAATTCATTACACAGTTGCAGTTGAAAAGATATTTATGACTTTTTATTAATATTTTAAAACAGAATTTTTTTGTTTTATTTTTTAAAAAAAACTGCATTTTAAAAAAATATAAAACTTTATAGTGATAATATTGTTAAATTATTTTTTATACTCTACATATGATCTGTACTAAGCAAAATGTTACTAATTCTCTCTTTCCTTATAAGAAAATAAGCATCTATTTTACATAAAGCTGATTTATACTATATATGTTATACTACATATTTTATTGCAATCTATGTTGTTTTAGAGATATTTTATTTCAATATATATTGTTTTACATTTTTTATTTTAATACATGTTGCTTTACATATTTTACTGCAATTTTACCCTCAATTCTATATTTTATTACGCTTAAATAACGTTCAAATATTCCCGTTTTTGCTTTCTAGAGTAACTCTAAAATATTTACTCAATGCTTAAATTTAAATCACAGTGGTTTTGTATTTTACTGGTTCAGATCATTTTCAGAATTCATATTTTTAATTAAAAATGTCTCTGCATTTACCAGTTAAAACTAAATGTTCGTTAAATGAACTTCAATGGTTCTATTTGAGTTCGCTAATTGTCATTGTGCACCATAATTGAAGGGTAATTTTGCATTTTTATTAAAGTAGAAGATCAGTATGAATTTATTGCTTAGAAAACAACTGAAAGAACTGTTGACAAGTTCAAAGTAAATCCCAATATCGATTAACATGCATGTTTTCTTAGTAGAAGGCAAACATTGACGATCGAATTACAGTCTAACGTCATAATGAAATCCTCCTTCACCTTTCACAGTTCCTTGTGTTTGTGTTTGTTTATTTGCTTAGACTACACTACTGTGAAATAGGTATGTTACGAAATCATTGGCGCGTTCTGAGGCATAGCGAAATGTTATACTATATGGAGAACTCCACTCATAATACACTCTATAAAAACGGTGACATTGAAGCCATGGCAAGTAGAATGCGTTTTTTGTTTGGTTAAGTTTCACATTTCCCAATAAAAGCGAGCAATTGAACCATCCTACTATAAATTACTTTGATTCTGATTCCATGCCAAATGAGTATCATTTGGCATGCTATTGAGATTTGTTAAGAGCTTCAGGCGATTTAAACAACGTAATTGATTGCTTCTGATGATGGCTATTTCCATTCATATCAGCAGCATCTGTCCAGACATCAATACGTCACCGGAAGAGCCCCCTTTTACATCGTAGATTAAATAGAGAGTGACTTTTCATCCCCCACCCACCCCATTCACACGAGAAATGAGGTCAGCGGCATCGGAAATCGTTATCCGGAAACTTTTCACTATTCGAGCGTTCTGGCAACCCTTTTTCGAATGAATGGCAGAACTGTCTTTCCCTGTCCAACTGACGATTGAGACAGCGAAGAAGTTTCGGATTGTCAGGAAGAGACGAGGATGAGACAAAGGAACCATTCTATATTGAAATTTAGTTTCTTTTATGAGAACGAGAATGGAGCTCGACAGCGAGATGATCTTCTGTTACAAGGAAAGTTGAACTAGTTGCACTTCGACCATCTTCTTGGATAAAGTTTCTGATTTAAACTTTTTTTCACTGGTGTCAAGCAAAGATTTAATTTCAAGACGTTTCCTGCAGCACGTTTTTTTCTTTTTTTCCTGGTGGAACATTTGGCATTTAATAGATAAAAGGCAATGTTGACATTTAGAGAAAAACTGCTTATTAAATATTTTTTGTGTCTTACAATTTCTTGGTCAATTGATGCAAAATTGCATGTATTGTCGTCAAAATATTTCGAAAATAGTGTAAATTTTTTATTTCTTATGTTTAAAATGTATTAATTATTGTATGCTATTTACCATTTTTATTTTAGAAACATTTTTCTGAATTTTTCAATATATTTTGGATGTATGAATATGTAGTTCAAAGAAGTTAATTTACAAGATCAAATTTGTGCATAAATTTGAATAATAATTTAAAAAAAAGAATACTGTTTTGAAATATAATTTACTATCACTTATGTATATATATATATATATATATATATATATATATATATATATATATATATATATATATATATATATATATATATATATATATATATATATATATATATATATATATATATAATGCAAGGTTAGACACAGAACTGAGTTAACGGCATTCCCCAGGGTTCCAAATTTTCAAGTATATTAGCAAATTTATTTTTAAACTACTATGAAAAATCATTTGTTATACAAATGCCTTTTGCTTACAGATATATTGACGATTTTATAATTTTTAACTGCCTAGAATTTGATAAAATTTACAATAATATATATCCTAAGAAATTAAAATTAATTAAAACAAATACTGATAACTTAAAAACTGAATTTCTAGATATTTCAATTACGATAAAAGGTAACCACACATTTACTGACATATATGATAAAACTAATGATTTTAATTTCAAAGTTAATAAACTAATTTTCTGAAATTCAAACATTTCAATTAAAATTTATAAAAATGTTATTTTTAATCAACTTAATAGAATATACAATGTATGTAATAATTTAAACAACATCAATAAACAAATAAATAGACTAGAAAATATTTTAACTCATAATGGCATTCCAACTAAATTTATTAAACACTATTTAACTAGTAGAGCATTGCTTATAAGAGTGAAGTAAGGCGTAATTTTATACTACAGAAGGGTCACCCAAGCCTTGAAGGTCTTATATGAAGCTTGAAATGCCGATAGTGTTTACACTTAGTCGCTAATTTATGTATTTATTTGGCTTACATATAGTAGGTTTGGCTTACATATAGTAGTATAGTTTGGTGAGGTTCTTGCAGATTTGGATTTGTATTTGGATATGGTTTTAATTTGATTATTATAAATTAAATGTATTTTTGCAACACTAGATTTTGACTTATATATTTTAGATTAAATTTTACTTCTTTTATTCTTGCTTGATATTTTGGTTTGAACTTTTGGTATAGCTTTGGGGTGTACTGGCTTCTTTAAGACTAGGTCTTGGGCCATTGCAGAAAAGCCATAATTTGTGCCAATGTGGTCAACACCCCCTAACGAAGCTGGCCATATTAGTACTTCATTCCATTTTATATCTATTTTTCTTTGAAATTTTTCAAGTATTTTCAATGTATTGTTTTCCATTTAGTATTTTCAATATATTATTTTCCATTTAGTATTTTGAATAAGGAAGCTTAATATTGTTTTTATTTACTTTTTGTCCATTTATGTTCAGAGAAATAAATCAAAAATAGATAAGAAGTGGTTTTGAATCTTAAACTATTTTTTCATGATTTCAGGCATAAACGATATTAATGTAATTTTCATTTCCGAACGAATTATTTTATAAGATCTCATCTTTGTAAAGTACGTATTATAAACAAAATTCTATTTTCATTTTAAAAAATCAGTTCCTTGCCTCAGAAACTATTTTCATAAATAAATAAGAAAAATTTACTTTCCTTTTATGCTTTTGTTTTATTTCAGATAGAAAATGTTTAATTCAGCTTTGGTATCTATTCGTAAACCCAGAAATATTCTTGCAGCTGGTGAAAACAAGCGATTAATAATGGATGAGAGTGATATATTTTTCTATGACGTCATTGTTTTTTGTTCTGACAACAAACCTATTGAATTAGGTCGTGTGTACTGTATAATGTTTGTTTCTAAAGTTGAAATGCTTAGATATTCTTTAATGTTAGTGAATTCAAAATGAATAAAAAAAATTCTGTTACTAGCAAAAATATTTTAAGTATGAAAAATATCTATGTTTTCTGTTCTAAGTACATATAAAATAATGTAATTGCAATTAAAATCTTTTTAATAACCTTGGTCTCAATTACTTTTCTTGAAAATGCCATCTCTCTTTTTCTCCTTCTTGCTTATGATTAGTTAACCGTAGTAATTTAAGAAAAAAATTAGGGAAAGTACAAAATGTGTTTTCAGGTAAGAAATATGAAATTTTACATTTCATTCTATTTCTTAAGTTAATATTTCTCAAAGAGATCTATTTCAGATCATATAATTTGGGATATTTCTATACCGATGTATGGACAAATCTGTCGCCAAGCTTCTGTTTACGCTTTAAAAAATACCTTAATCTTCTACAAGATTATACTTCTTAATAATTATGCTTAAATTCATAATAATTTATCAATGGAAACTTTCTACGCATGCTTCTTTCTTAAACTAAAATTTTGAATTATTAAATTAAAAAATTTTAAATACTAATTTCACGAAGATAAATGTACAAAAGTGATGATTTGGTACATTACTTTTGAGATACGAAATTATGAATCGATCGAATATTTTAAAAAAATGTGCTCCATATTGTTTTAATTTATCTATATTCCACACAAATTTAAAAAATAGGTATGTATTCAATTCATTTTTGCCTAAAAATTGATTTCAAATATTGTCAGTATTCTAATGTGCAATTTCTATTGATTTATTATGAAATTACAAATTCTTGGTTGCGATTTTTATCGTGAAAACATTAAAAGCTGATACGTGATCATAAAAGGAGATAATTTACAAAAAACTTTATAAAAAATATTATGTTTTAGAACTTTTTAATTAATGTTTTATTTAATTTTCCTTACAGAGGTGACGACAAAGGAGAAAAAATCCTCACGCATACAGAAATTACGAAAACACCTAAGTTGTGGATTCGGTCGCCTTTGTAAGTACTCGACTTTTTATATTTTTTATCAAAAAATTGCACATTTATTTTTAAAAATGTTAAATAAAAGAAAATTTTCCTTTTCAATTTTAATTATATTTGTCACTTTTTTTATCTAATAGCCCCAGTGAATATTTTCATTTAAATTTCAAGATCGATTTGACAATCTAAAATTATTATTTCTTTAATTAGAAAAATAAATAACGCATTTTATTTTAATTCTAAAGTAAATGACCGCAAAAAATGCAACTTATTTATTTTAAAGAAAAATAAAAATAAAAATGCAGTTGTGCATGTGAATTATAATTGAAAGCATTCTTTAAATGGCAATTAAAGTATTAGATTGAATAGAATAACTTTTAATAAAGAGAAATCTTTTTTTAAAATATCACATTTTAAGAAGTAATTCTATTTTATTTTGACGAATATTTTTATCTTAATATTTGTTATCTATTAATTGTATTTTTTGTTGAAAAGAAGATTAGTTCTTTTTTCTAAATGTCTTACTTATTTTGAGAATTTACATTTTTTTGCTCTTTGTCCATTTCTACAATATTTAGAATTTTCCATGAATCAAAAGAATTGTCAATAAGTTTTAAGCTCATGACAGTACTTAATATTTTTATAAACTAATTAAGTTTTGAAAAAATAAATTACAAATAAGCAGTAAAATATTTAAAAAAATTAAAATGCGTTTTATTGATATAAAAGAAAATTAACTTTTTTCTGTATTCATTTTTAAAACAATGCAACAACATGTTTAAAAGTATTGCCTTTTTCATTCAAAATCATCAATGTTCTTAAAAATTTCAAAACAATTTAAATTAATAAAAAATATCTATTTAAATTTATTAAGAACGAAGAATATTTCAAACTTGTATTACATATTAACTTCAGATAATTTGTCAGCATCTATTACTTCAGAAAGCTCTTATAAATAATGACATAAATCACAATGATAAGAGCAATGAGGAAAATAGAATAATGTATTAAAAAATATGTAAAAGAAGCATAAAAGTGCGCTAAGAAAGTAAATAAGAAATACGGTTTAAAAAAGTGTAGTAATTCCAAAAAAGTACTATGAAAAAACTCTGATTTTTAATTTATAAAACTTAAAAGAAATCATTTTTTATAAAACGCTTTTTATTTTTAAGCTAGGATTTTTCTGCAATTTCAGGGCTTTAATTAACATAATTTTTCTATTAAAATAAGGCGCCTTTAAACGAATGATTAGCGAAAAATATAATTATGAACAAATCTTCAGATTCTTGAAATATTTTTATTTATTTATTTCGAAGAATCTAAGTTGTTAAAGGAAGAAAATTCAAGATACTAAATCTGTCTTAAGAAAACCAATGAAAGTGTTGATAAATTATATCTCTGACAAAGAAAAAAAACGATTACTAACCTGGATTATTCTTTTTAAAAAATATTATGTAAATAATTCTAATCTAAATAATTATTATTTCTTATTAATTAATAAATTATTTCTAAAGAATTTTATTCTAAATATTATATAAAATATAATATCCGAAACCTTTTCAAAAATTGCAAGGTTCTTTTACTAAATTTTATTTCAAAATCTTTTTGAATAAAAAACTCCAAAATAGAACATTTCATTTTTTAAAACGGCTCCTTTGTTAAGCGTTTTATCTCAAATCAAATATTACATCTAAGCTAACATAAGATAAAAATGTTTTACTGTCAAAATAAAAGGGAAATGTGCTGTCATAGGAGAAATATTTGAATATGGATTCAACTTGTTGGTTTCTAATCGATAAAGAAAGCGTTTTTTTAAATAATTAAATGTTACAAGTTCGATGCAGTCATTTTTGAGCAATGAGAACATTTATTTCTGTATTTTGAATTCATCTGCGACTAAAATGTCCCTGATGGATTTTTGAATTTATTTACATGCGATGCAAGAGTGCAGCGCATAATTTGTAAAGTTTTCATGCAGGAAAATGCATACAGTGCACCATTAAATATTTTCTAACAATGGTTTTTCACACACTCACACAATTACCGGGTTTCGTATTTAGTTGTACAAATTTTGAAATAGCAAAATGCTGAAGAAAAGTTTATGTAGTGTAAGGTATCTTATTTCCCCTTTATATCTTTAATATTTTATTCTAAATAATTTATTTTGAAAAATTCTATTCACTTTCAAGATTTTCTCTTAAGAATCTACTATGAACACTTTTTATTAAAATGACGCTCGTCCTGAATTTAAGAATAATCGTGTTATAGTGTGTATCATTTTCATGATTAATTATATATTTAAATTTTTAATGCTTATATTTGAACAAAAGAAGAAATAAATTTCATTATATATTTGGCAACATTTAAAATTAAATATTTTAATTTATTTGTTTTAATAAATTTCATATATTTGTTTATTATTTTTTATTTTAATTTTTTATTATTTATTTTAATATTGTTTAAATAAATTAAATATTAAATTTTAAAATTTGAATCACGATTTATTTAAAGTAAAAATTTTAATAAATCATGCTCCATGAAAATTCAAAATCTATTCCATCAGTAAATAATACATTTATGTGTAAATATTTATTATGTTTAACTGTTTATAAATTTGAATTCACTTAAAGGATATGCTTATAATGACAGCCTTGTGAAGAAGTTAATTTCCCTTTCTATAAATTATAAAGGTAATAAATATTATTTGTTTGACAATTAATGTAAAATTCTTTTTTATATTAAATATACATATAAATCATATATATATGTACATATATAAATTACACTTCTTTCTCCTACGCTTTTTTTTAATTTTGACTATTTTTATTAGATAAACAAATCATATTCGCATTCGCCATCAATTAATATTTGCATCTATTGATTTCCTCTTTTTTTGGAATTTTATGTGAGGTTTTAACATTGTCCCCAGGAATAACCAATTCTTGCAAATTCATTTAGCAAGCCATATGTTTTCTTATCGGAATGCTTAAGATAAACGGACTTAAGAAAGATAAGGAAGATGAGTCGCGTGAAAAAGAGGAACGACTGCAGGGAGGGGATAAGCATTGTCGAAATCCCGGCTTAAGATTACAACAGGGCAATAAATTCAGAGGGGAATCCTAATCAATTACAATCACTATCCTAATTTATCTTCAGGTCGTGTATTGTTTCTGTGAGTAAATGTTAACACACAAACTTTACAAAGCACAAAAATAAATTCTATAATGAATAAATAAACAGATTTAAATAATTGTAAGTACTTGAGAAATTTTATTATTTGATTCCATTTATAATTTGTAATGTTTCTAGTGATATTTAGACAAATAACAATAAATTCGCCATTCAAAACTTATATATTTCATTGTTTAGTAAATTGATGATATACTCTATTATAATTTTTTAGCATATATATATATATATATATATATATATATATATATATATATATATATATATATGTATGTATGTATGTATATATATGTTTGTATATATATATGTATATATATACATATATATATATATATATATATATGTATATATATACATATATATATATATATATATATATATATATATATATATATATATATATATATATATATATATATATATATATATATATATATATATGTATGTATGTATATATATGTTTGTATATATATATATATATATATACATATATATATATATATATATATATATATGTATGTATGTATATATATGTTTGTATATATATATGTATATATATATATATATATATATATATATATATATATATATATATATATATATATATATATATATATATATATATATATATATATATATATATATATATATATATATATATATATAATATATATATATATATATATATATATATATATATATATATATATATATATATATATATATATATATATATATATTATATATATTATATATATATATATATAATATATATGTATATATATATATATATATATATATATATATATATATATATATATATATATATATATATATATATATATATATATATATATATATATATATATATATATATATATATATATGTATATATGTATGTGTATATGTATCAATTTTAATATTATAATGCTATATATGAAGAAAAGAAACAAATTTACATACTTGCTTTTACGAAACATTTATCCATAATTACATTTTTTGTTCCATTGTTTCCGTTTTTAAATAAAATTTATTAAGAACAGATTCAAACAATGTTCCATTTCTAAGCCTTTTAACTTTACTCAAAATATCAACTTTCAGTTTATAGGGTCGTTTAACTACATTTTAATTATTTTATTTGCTATGGATTATATAAAGAATTGGGCTACTAAATATTAAGAAATTGTATTTGTAGTGTCGCTTTATTTATTTATGTATTATGATTTAATCTTTATAAAAGTTGTGTATGATGATACTAAAGATTCAAAATTATTCAAAATGCACAAATTTTAAAGAGAATACATATATTATTTATTTTTCTCTATTTTTTTAACTTATTTATTCATTGCTTCCAATATATTTCTTAATTGAAAAATAATTATTGGTTTGTAAGTTAATATTAAATTTTATTACCCTTCGTTACATTTTCACTTATTTTCCAAAAAGAAGGTAAATATTCATTGTAAATTATATTTGAATTTTTTGAAATCTCTTAAATACTGTTTGCTAATTATAAATTTCTAAAACAGAATAATACTAGATCAAAGAAGCACAAGTATTATTACAACTAATACTTAATAAATTAATAATCAAACAGAACCTGGGCAAATAAAAAAGTAACTGAAGTTATTTTTCAGCTCTCGTTATATCTTCCCAAGGAAACAATAGAAGCAAAAATATCCAATGAAAAGATATTTAATGAAATAGGTTTTTAATTAAGTTAATTACGAAGCAACGTGTCAAAAACAAAGGACTCTGATATCACTTTTGTGTTCAGAATATCATTCTGGGTCTTTTAATAAGCACTTAAAACTCAAAGCCCAAAGTTTTTCATGACATTTTTCTTTTACAATATTTTGTTAAAAAAATTAACTTTAACACTTTAATTTCAAACCAACGTTGAGGGTTAATTAATTTTTAATTAAAACTGTACATTGCGTTTACGTTTTCTGTTAATCTAATTAAAAAAGTAAGGAATTTTTTAACAAATATAAAATTAGAAAATATAGTTTATAAAAACAGCAAAAACATTTTGATTATATTTTAAAATAGACTTTTTACGGTAATAATATAGTGATTTGAACTATGTTTTTCTCAACTATTTTATCATTATGTTATTTGAAATTTAAGTAATTGGACAAATTTAGTGTTATATATATTTTTTGGGATTATATATTCATTTGGTTGGAAAACCATTGTCTAATTATGATATTATTCCTACAATGAATGAAAACACTCTTTGTCTTATACAATCATTCTTTGATACGTATTAGTATAATAAATCTTCCATCCCATGTAAATATTAGTGGCAAAGAGACCACGAATCGATTGACCAAAGAGGGCAGTGAGGAAGATACGCCCACTGATTCATCATCTTACATATCAGGAACTTTACTCTAATGAAAAATCTAGACTTCATTCAATCTGGCAAATTCCACCAACACACCAATGCTACTCTGGAACATCTCCTGGAACACTTCTGGAATTAAAATGTGTGACCGAAAATCTCAAACTGCCTTGGCCAGATTCTCAAGTGGACACCTAAAATGTTTATCGTTTGAACGTGGTACCAAAATGTATCCCACTTGCAAAAAATGCTGTGAACATCCAGTCTCACCGAAACATATTCTGGATTGCGCCAGACTTTCCCGGGAGGATTCATCCTCAAATCCCTTGCTAGTCATTGACTTTCTAACTATCAACAATTTAATGGAGTTGATCAGACAAATGTCTGATCTTTAAAGAGGAAAAGCCAACAACAACAACAATAATAATCCTATCTAGTATTTAAATGCAGATGGTATAGCCATTGGATATTTAAATAGGTTTCCTTTTCTGCAGGGATATATTTTTCGTACTTAAATTCATTTTAAGCAATGTTTGAAGTATATTATTTATACAAAGATATTAAATGTTATAGTAATTCCCAGAAACAATAACATACTTTGTCAAAAAATCTTATTAAAATTTTATGTAATTTAACTTAAATAAAATTTAATTTTTTATTAAAAACCTAAAACATTTATCATTTTTGAAATTAAAGAAATCTGGAGAAATATTGTCTGTGATTTTATTTTCCTAATAAACATATCTGTATAGTTTTGTAAAGCGTTGAATCAATACTACCAGAATTGATTTATAGATCAAGTTTTCTTATAACATGATAAGCTTCTGCGTTTCTATAATATTAAAATCAATATAATTTTTGCTTATAAATATTTTAAATATGCCTTCAATTTCAAAAAAAGGGCAAACATGTACATACCATTGCATTATAAAAATAAAATTCTAAATCACACCAAAATAAATAAAAAATGTTATTTTTCGTTGGAATTCCAGTAGAATAGTTCAATGAGTAAATACTGTCAGTTTTTTTATCGAATTAATTTTAATAGAAACTTTTGGACATTGAGTATACAGTATATCAGCATGAAAAGAAATCAAAGTATCGTGCTATAAAACATAATAAACTTCAAAATATATCAAAAAAATTTTCATCCATAATGTCATATCTTCTTTCATAATATCAATATATTAGAAAAGCATACTTATCACAAAATAATTTAACCAATCATACAATAACACTAAAATTCATCACTATGGTGTAATTGCATGTAACTTATAATTTTTGAATAAAAATAACTGAGTTCAAAAATATTTGAAGCGACTAAGTAGGAAAATCATTTTGATCATCTGCTTACATTTTTGGAAGTAAGACGTTTTTTTTTTTTTTTTTTTTTTTTTTTTTTTTTTTTTTTTTTTTTCATCAAGAACTTGTTCTTGTCATTCAAGAGCATGCAGTCCATGAACAAGCAAATCATTTCAAATGCTAAAATTCATTTCAAATGCTAAAATTCCATTCAAATCATTTCAAAAGCAACGACTCGAGCACAGATTCGATATAATTGAAAAAGTTATGTTAAATTCAGATAGATTTAGATATAATATTTTTAGATTATTGATTTCTTTTTAAATCAACAAAAATAGAAAGAAATAATTATAGGCATACTGATAATAGATCAGTATGCCTATTATATAAGGAAATATTAACACACAAATAAGTTATATATGAACCCCAGAAATATTATTCGATCCACGTTAAGATAAATTTATTGATATTAAAAAAATATATAGTAAAATTTTGCAATAAAAATCACCAAAATAAATGCATTTGCTTAACGAGCAAAATGAAGTAATTAAAAAAAATCCTCCCTTAAAGAGACAGAGTGCGAACACTGCCGATTTCTAAATGAAAAAGGGTCTGATTAAGAATTTAATAACGTTGCCATTCAAATAAATATCTCGAAGTCATTAAATATTTAACAACAATTTTTTTTAAATAATTTTTAATTCAATAAATTGTGAATAATAGAAAATTAAAGCATACATTTTACGCATAAAATATAATTTATATCAAATATGTGATTTTATCACGAAAAATTAATGTTATATCAATGTGTCCAACGTCGGCAAAATAATAAATGAATGGCAACACCTTCTATTTCAACATAAAAGCAGCGACTTCCATTGCTCATAAGATAATATTGTGTATTAATATACTTTTAAAAAAACAAATTCAGAAATTGGGAGCGAAATTATATATCATATGAAAATTTAATAAGAAAGTTTAAGTAAGACTTTTCTAAGGATTGGGTGAATGAAGTACAGTCAGCGAAGTGTTCGTTTCAGCTAACGAACACTTTCACGAAAGATTTTTGTGTTCGGACAACGAACACATAATCGGATAATGCACTAAAACAAATTCTAACGAACACTTCTCTAATGAAAAAGGAACATAATGTGAAGAGTTACTAAACCCAACGATCCAAAAATCATTTTTCATCTCTCTTGATTTATGTTGCTTGCCTATTAAGCTTCAAAGCTCTATAATGAAAAAAATGTTCTCAATAGAATATTTATTGCCAAAATAGACCATCAGTTTTAGTTTCTTTCAAAACCGAAACTGACTGCCGAGTGAAATAGATTACTTTTGATTTCAATCAAATCCAAATTCGGACCAATGCTGACATCTGCCATTAAAGATCTTTTGAAAAAGTGGGAAGTTATCAAACCAATGGTCTTAGAATGGCAACCAAATCAAGCTGATATCAGTAAGGTTTAGGATCTTTACAACGGCAATTCTATTAATCACTTCCGAAAAATCCTGAAAAAGAGAAAAAAAAAGCAATCGAAATTAGACATATTTTTTAATGCTCCATAAACAAAAAATGAGAAGGATTGATTTACATACAAGACTATGTGTAGATATGGTTTATTTAATAAAGTTACTAATAAATTATACATCTTTTTTTAAATTTAATTTTTAGGGTCTCCAGAACGAATTAATCAATTTCACAAAAACATCTAAGGTAAATCCGTATTAGGTTACCGAACAATTTGGATAGCGAACGTAGTCTTGTAGATTATAATCATTAACCGATCACTTATTGTATTTAATCTTAGAAAAACTGCTTGAAGTGTATTTGACACTCCATTTCTTGCTTGTTATGGACAACATCCCTTTTTTTAAATTCAAAAAAATGACTACTCTAGAAACTTTAATTGTATCAAGAACTTGTTCTTGTCATTCACTCTTCTAATGCAGCCCATGAACAAGCAAATCATTTCAAATTCTAAAATGCTCTACTCGAACACAGATTTGATATAATTGAAAAAGTTATGTTAAGTTCTGATAGATTTAGATATAATATTTTTAGATTATTGATTTCTTTTATAAATCAACAAAAAATAGAAAGAAATAGCTAAAATAAACATCATCACTCCAACATGGACTAAATTTTGTCTGGACAATATTGCTAAATGTGACTCAGAGACGCTTAAGTAAGTCTGTGGAAAGCTTACAATTGATAAGAATGTGTCTCTAGCCAAGATTATGTGATTAAAAAGATTGAATGGCGTCAATAAGTTAGAAGAAAAATATAGCCAGAAGCACAGCGCCAAGCAGCTTACAGAGCTACGTTCTATACCATAGCAAGCCAGAGGAAAGATTTCTTAAATGGAAAGAAAAAATAATGCCTCCGCAAAGCAGAATACTTCACTTAAAAAGTATGAATTAAATATTAAAGATGCTAAAGAATGAAAACAAAATTTTGGATTCGTACGTTAAAAAATGTCACTAAAATGAAGTAGTTGTTCTAATGCGCTAAAATTTATCTAATGCTAACGTTCCATTTTATTTTGATAAAGTTTAAAAAATAGTCAGACGATAAATATCTTAATGTGATTGTGTAAAAAAAGGCATCAGTTATAACTATTATTCGAATTCTTATAATTAAAAATAAAGTATGAAGTAATTATATATAGTTTTAAATTTTCTAAATGAATTTAATTTGCTTTACATTGATATCCAGGATAAACTTCATTAGATGTAAAAGTCAAATATGAATCATGCTTGTTCATTAAAGTAATACAGTATAACATAATCCAGTTTTAACATTCACTTTTATAAGTCTTTGGCAAAAATTTTAATTCTTTTTCAAGACATCGTTCATGGTAGAAAAATATTAGAAAATTTTGGATGTCTTTATGAACGAAACTATCATAGATGCTTCTGTCTAGAACCATTTCCAGCAGAAAACATGAGCATAAAATGAAATAGAATGGTCTACATTTCCATTCGATCCGTAATTTATGACAATTCTTTCTATACAATTGCTTGTTTTCACTCACTTCAGAACTTCTCCTAAAAGTCAAGGAATTGACTGAAATTATCAGTAATTCCTGAGAAATTCAAAACAGAATAAAACTGAAAATTTCTTTAAGACATTTGAATTAAAAATAAATATTTATATTTACTTTCTACCTCTTGCAAGAAAATAATTGTTTACCTATTTTCAATATTTCCTTTACAATTTTCCTTCACAAAATGAGAATATTTATGCTCCTTCTTATGCAACTGGATGTTTTAATTCTGATCAACATTACTGAAGTATTGATTCGTTGATTAAATATGACATTTATGTACTCCATTTCCTTTTCAAAATTTATTTATGAATTTTCTACAGCTATTATCTTTCATTACAGAAATTTTCTTCCGTAAATTGAACGATTTCATGATTAGACAACGCCTTACTACTTATCATATTTCGTAAAAAAAAATTCTATTCCTATTCAATAATTCTGCGTGGATACTCTAGTACGGACAGCCATCTGGTACTTTCATAGCTTGATCTCATTCATTAGAAGAAGGAGAATGTAATTTAGCCCTGGAGAGGAGACTTTCACCCTCTCATTCCCTTTAATAAGAGTTATTTGGACTGAATGGACACCAGTAAAAGGGGAGACTGAACTTCCATTACATATCCCTGTGACCAAGGCAACTGCTGTCCATCGATTAGACAATTGCTGAGGTGATTGGCCGACAAATCCCGGTTTTACCTGGATAAGTTCTCGGCATGTGAATATTGTCCCTACTTGTGATGCGTAAATGGACATGTAATTATGCTCAAAGGTGATCTGGCATGTTTAATGAAGATCCCGATTTGCTTATGAGTTTAACCGCTCAACGAATTCTGCCTGAATGTAATATCTTCAAGTACATTCTGAAGGATATTTTGTAAGATATATTGAAAAATTAAAGAGAATTCAGAAAATTAATTAATAAAAAATAATAGAACTAATATTTTATTAAAATATTTTATTCTTTAATCAAAAAAATTTATATTACAGTAAACTTGACAGTCAAATTTTCTAAAAACAAGGAAGTATTTAAATAATAAAATGCAAAATAGGAAATTTTATAAAAATCTATTAAGAATTTCCCTATATAATGTTTTTAAATCGTTTATTTTTTTAGTCAATATAATTCTTTCTATGAAAAATCAATTTTACTTATGCGAGAAAATAAAACCTTTAAAATATTATTTAAGTATAAATCAAGTTAAATATAGAGATTTTTAAGATTACGAAAAATTTACTTAGATATGTAAAAAAATATTTAATTTGAAAACCCTATTCAACAAATTTATATACTGGAAAATCATTTAAGTGTAAATTATTGAATCTTCTGAAAATTGTGATAATCGATATCGATTGTCACAATTTTTAGAATTTCAAAATACTAAATAAAAATTCTCTAATAAAATCTTAAAATATTTCATGATTGAGATATCATTTAATTTTTCCTTGATGAAGAAAATTTTATTTATTAAAATTTTAATTTCATAAATAGGATTTCGAAAAATAAGTTGAGTGACGAAACTTATTAAAGTCATTAGAAATAGTCTCGGTTGGATAAATATCAAAAACCTATTTATGAACTAATCCCTTTTAAATGCATGAGATGGCTAAGCACTTTTTACCTTTTTTCATAATTAGAATATCTTTGAAAAAATATCATTTCTACGAAATTGAGGCATTTTAATAAATGAACTATGCATATTTTTTTCAAAAAGAATTTATTAAATTGTTTATACTTGAGCTTAAAACTTTTATTAGTTGTAAAGTTTTCTCTCTTATTAAAAGACATTTTTTAGAAACTTTCCTATGACACAAATGTCTTGCACAATGTTGAAGTGTCAATCATTTCTATATACATACGATTGAGAATTAATATTTTTTTCATAATGTGAGATATCTGTATGTCGAATATTCTCCAAAGTTGTGTACATATCTATTTTAGTGTTATCATTGACATTCGTAACTATTAAATACTTATGTTGTTCTGGCTTATCCCCCCTGGTTAACAGTAGCATCAAATCAGGTCCATGAGCCAGAACGCCTTCAAACAATGGAGTTCAGCCTCAGGGCTCGATAATAATTGGCATTTATATTTCTATATACATACTATTGAGAATAATTGGCATTATTTTTCATAATGTGAGATATCTGTATGTCGAATATTCTCCAAAGTTGTGTACATATCTATTTTAGTGTTATCATTGACATTCGTAACTATTAAATCCTTATGTTGTTGGGGCTTATCTCCCCTGGTTAACAGTAGCACCAAATCAGGTCCATGAGCCAGAACGCCTTCAAACAATGGAGTTCAGCCTCAGGGCTCGATAATAATTGGCATTTATATTTCTATATACATACGATTGAGAATAATTGGCATTTTTTTCATAATGTGAGATATCTGTATGTCGAATATTCTCCAAAGTTGTGTACATATCTATTTTAGTGTTATCATTGACATTCGTAACTATTAAATCCTTATGTTGTTGGGGCTTATCCCCCCTGGTTAACAGTAGCACCAAATCAGGTCCATGAGCCAGAACGCCTTCAAACAATGGAGTTCAGCCTCAGGGCTCGATAATAATTGGCATTTATATTTCTATATACATACGATTGAGAATAATTGGCATTTTTTTCATAATGTGAGATATCTGTATGTCGAATATTCTCCAAAGTTGTGTACATATCTATTTTAGTGTTATCATTGACATTCGTAACTATTAAATCCTTATGTTGTTGGGGCTTATCTCCCCTGGTTAACAGTAGCACCAAATCAGGTCCATGAGCCAGAACGCCTTCAAACAATGGAGTTCAGCCTCAGGGCTCGATAATAATTGGCATTTATATTTCTATATACATACGATTGAGAATAATTGGCATTTTTTTCATAATGTGAGATATCTGTATGTCGAATATTCTCCAAAGTTATGTATATATGTATTTTAGTGTTATCATTGACATTCGTAACTATTAAATCCTTATGTTGTTGGGGCTTATCCCCCCTGGTTAACAGTAGCACCAAATCAGGTCCATGAGCCAGAACGCCTTCAAACAATGGAGTTCAGCCTCAGGGCTCGATAATAATTGGCATTTATATTTCTATATACATACGATTGAGAATAATTGGCATTTTTTTCATAATGTGAGATATCTGTATGTCGAATATTCTCCAAAGTTGTGTACATATCTATTTTAGTGTTATCATTGACATTCGTAACTATTAAATCCTTATGTTGTTGGGGCTTATCCCTCCTGGTTAACAGTAGCACCAAATCAGGTCCATGAGCCAGAACGCCTTCAAACAATGGAGTTCAGCCTCAGGGCTCGATAATAATTGGCATTTATATTTCTATATACATACGATTGAGAATAATTGGCATTTTTTTCATAATGTGAGATATCTGTATGTCGAATATTCTCCAAAGTTGTGTACATATCTATTTTAGTGTTATCATTGACATTCGTAACTATTAAATCCTTATGTTGTTGGGGCTTATCCCTCCTGGTTAACAGTAGCACCAAATCAGGTCCATGAGCCAGAACGCCTTCAAACAATGGAGTTCAGCCTCAGGGCTCGATAATAATTGGCATTTATATTTCTATATACATACGATTGAGAATAATTGGCATTTTTTTCATAATGTGAGATATCTGTATGTCGAATATTCTCCAAAGTTGTGTACATATCTATTTTAGTGTTATCATTGACATTCGTAACTATTAAATCCTTATGTTGTTGGGGCTTATCCCCCCTGGTTAACAGTAGCACCAAATCAGGTCCATGAGCCAGAACGCCTTCAAACAATGGAGTTCAGCCTCAGGGCTCGATAATAATTGGCATTTATATTTCTATATACATACGATTGAGAATAATTGGCATTTTTTTCATAATGTGAGATATCTGTATGTCGAATATTCTCCAAAGTTGTGTACATATCTATTTTAGTGTTATCATTGACATTCGTAACTATTAAATCCTTATGTTGTTGGGGCTTATCTCCCCTGGTTAACAGTAGCACCAAATCAGGTCCATGAGCCAGAACGCCTTCAAACAATGGAGTTCAGCCTCAGGGCTCGATAATAATTGGCATTTATATTTCTATATACATACGATTGAGAATAATTGGCATTTTTTTCATAATGTGAGATATCTGTATGTCGAATATTCTCCAAAGTTGTGTACATATCTATTTTAGTGTTATCATTGACATTCGTAACTATTAAATCCTTATGTTGTTGGGGCTTATCCCCCCTGGTTAACAGTAGCACCAAATCAGGTCCATGAGCCAGAACGCCTTCAAACAATGGAGTTCAGCCTCAGGGCTCGATAATAATTGGCATTTATATTTCTATATACATACGATTGAGAATAATTGGCATTTTTTTTTCATAATGTGAGATATCTGTATGTCGAATATTCTCCAAAGTTGTGTACATATCTTTTTTAGTGTTATCATTGACATTCGTAACTATTAAATACTTATGTTGTTGTGGCTTATCCCCCTGGTTAACAGTAGCATCAAATCAGATCCATGAGCCAGAACGCCTTCAAACAATGGAGAACAGCCTCAGGGCTCGATAATAATTGGCATTTATATTTCTATATACATACGATTGAGAATAATTGGCATTTTTTTTTCATAATGTGAGATATCTGTATGTCGAATATTCTCCAAAGTTGTGTATATATGTATTTTAGTGTTATCATTGACATTCGTAACTATTAAATCCTTATGTTGTTGTGGCTTATCCCTCCTGTTTGACAGTAGCATCAAATCAGGTCCATGAGCCAGAACGCCTTCAAACAATGGAGCACAGCCTCAGGGCTCGAGAACAGCTGGCCTTTATTTAAACCGATACAGACTAAAATATAGGCAGGAGCAGCTCGAGTCACATTGCATTTTGGACACAGGGTATAAACTTTGTGGCCCGTCACATGACGTTGTACACGAGTGTGTCCCTTTCGAAAATTCGTGAGAGTTGTCTGATCACGCCTGTTGCCAATCCCAATCAGAACAGCATCAGGGCGATTATCCGCATACTATTCATGCACGGGGTCTCTCCTCCAGGCAAGATATCCCAAGAAGAAGAGATATCTTGCCTGGGGTGGTGATCTCTGAAAAAGCAAGGTTGCCACCATGAGCAGTATAGGCGGCTGCCCTCTCTGGCCAGAAATACTTGAATTTAGCAACATCCTTTAATGCCAACTTTTGGAATAAATTATGATAAATTTGGCAAACTAATGGCAAAATATTTTCCGAAGATAATCAGTCCTCCACGAGAGACAATTATTTTTAAATGGACTTAATCAATAAGGTAAAATAAATTTCATGGTACCATTGAGGAATAAAAGTTAAATTCCAATAATCTCGTCAATCCATCGGCAGTTTAATATTGGTTTGTCATTTATACATTTGTCTATTCTTCAAACTTATTTATCATTTTCACAACGAGTTTCAAAAATTTTAACTTTATTTGGAGCATAAACTATTAAATTTAATTTCATTAACACTGAATTTAATTTTATTGACAACCACAGTTTGCCAAAAATATGCATCAAGATAAACTCGGTAAAAAATGGGAAAATATAATTTTCAGAAATAAAATTTTGGTTAAAATACATTTTTGATCTACTCTATAATTAGCAAATCTTATTCAAAAAAACAACTATTTTTTTTTTTAATTTAATCTGAAAATTGTGTTGTTTGAAAAATATTTATGTTCAAGGACCTTCTTGGGAATGTCAGTTGCTCAAACAAAAATGAAAGGAGTGAAAGTTTTTTTTTTATTTTTAATGAATTAAATACAACATATTGGATTCCTTTATCCAATAAATTAAGATTCAAAAATAAAAACGTTTTTATATAGTTATAAGCGTTTTATATTAAGAATATTTCAACTGCATTGCCTTTTTAAGTCATAATTTTTCATCGTAAATATGATTTTTTATATTACACACAGTTAATTAACTTTTACTCGATTTTAAAGTTAGATGAAAAATAAAACAATCGAAACATATTTTTTGAAATTAAATCGTCAAAATAAGTTATTCTTACATTTATTAAACTTGATAATATTCAAAACAAAAATTTCAAAATTCCTACGATTTATTTATATAAATACATATGTATATTTTTAAATCTGTTTTCCGTAAATTATAGATAAAATAATAATCCTTGTTTCAAAAAGAGAATTTTAAAGCATTTTTTCAAGCGATTCGTTTTACTAATTAACTTTTAACATAATCCGACTCAAAAAACGAATCTTTTATTTTATATTTGCATCGTTTAATCAATAAAGGAAGGAAAATAATCTTCATCTGCGCCAGTTTTTGATACATTTTTGCGTCGACTTCTTTCCAGTCCACAAATTACAGGGGAAGAGTTATTTCCGAAAATTGCAGAAAGCAAAAGTAGCAAATGAGATATTGCCAGAGAAAAAGTATTTTTGACAATAAATTTTCCCTGAGGAAATCAATGGAAGAGTGACGTAACAGTTATTTATAGGGTCGACTGGTGGGGAATTGAGGCACTGGTTGATATGATTTGCAGGTAGATAAAGGGAACGGTAGCCAGGTTATATTATTCTTGTAGGTAAAGCGGTCTGGATGGCGCCCACGCGATTTACCTAGACTTTCTGCCGATGACTCATCATTGGAAAAGCCCTGTTCCATTTTCCATGCGATTTTTTTTTCAATCTTGTAGATTCCTGAAGGATATTTCTTGAGTGCTAAAATTGATTCATCGCGCAGTTGTTGTTTTCCGTATAAAAATAGCTTTTCTTTTATTCTTTTCACTGAGCCAGACTTCAAAAATTTCACATTTTGCTCGTTGATTGTTATCTGAGGAAATTTATTTTAAAGCTAAAAAAATATATCGTCTCTTTTTTGTTTTCCTATAAATTTTAATTGTATAAGTCACATAAAAATCAAAAATGACGTGACAAAAAGTAAACTCATAAACTTATAGAAAAAAATATCATAATGAGTATTCTGATGATTTTTCATAATGATATTATCATTATGAAAACTTAACATTTATGTAAATTTCATTTCAGTTTGTTGATTTTATCCACTGAATATTTTTTTTATCTTATAATCATTTTTTTTCTTAATGTAGAATTATTTGTCAAGGAATAATTCTAGTATAAAATATTTTGTCACTAAAATTAATATATCACGATAAATTTTATATTTAATCAATCATTTTATCAAGATATTCTATCAGCTATCTTGATTCAAATTAAATGAATAACATAGTATTCTATTGGTCATTTATTTATGACGTCATTAGGGAAAAGGAGAAAGTAAGGAGATGCCCACATTTTAAGCAGTTAACCTGAGGTCATTTGTTTCACACCAAATAAAGCCGATAGCGTGTTCTATTTTTAATTATTCTATCTTAATGCGCGAGAACTTTGTTTTTACAATCATTAATCGGTGTAATTATTATGATTTTGCTCTCATAAAGCATTTGGAAATACCCATACTTTGTTTTCAGGAGTTTTCTTCTTCTCGATGTGAACGTGACTCATTACGATTTCGTGTCAAAGAGTATTTATACCAGGGGAGATTGTATCCCGGTAATCTGCTTAATAAAGGGTTGCTCTTTGTGTCTGGATGTTCGGAAATTTCATCCTTCGTTCAAATATTGATAGTCACGATGACAGAGCCAACGTGCATAAACTCATTAAGTGTCCTTTTCAACAACACTCTGTTGATGTTGAATTTTAAGATAATACTGTTAGCTAAGCTTTCAATCTGTCACTAGAATAGAGAAGAAAAGCACATACCATTTACTCTTGGTGCACTTTCCAATTAACTCCAGAGAATTGACCTTATAATTCTATTAGAAAATATTGAATTAAACACAAGGGTAGTTTCTATAAATATATGAAATATATTTACTTATTAATATATTAAGATCTAAACTTATCAGAGCAGAAAAACAAAACTAAGAATTTACAATACATTCATTTTTTTCGTGCTGCTATATGCAAGCGAAACGTGGACATTAGATGTCGATATACAGCGAACCTTGGAAACCTTTGAAAGGAAGGTATTAAGAACTATCTATGGGCCTGTACAGGAACAGGCTTGCTGGCAAACCTGGTATAATTTTGAAATGTATAGGCTGTATAACCAGCCTCAGATTACCCAGGTGTATCAGAAGCAACAGGCTAAGATGGCTTGGCCATGTCTGGAGAAGCCTGGAAAACAACCCCACTAGAATATCAACGTTTAAGAACCCCGAAGGATTCCTGTGGTCGAGGAGAACCGCCCACAAGATGGCTCGTTGACACTAAAAATGACCTCAAAATACTAAAAGTTAGGAACTGGCAGTGTCGCTCTGGGCAGACTAGGCTGGAAAAAGCGTGCTGTAGAGGCAGCTAAGACCTGTAATAAATTGTTACACTAGTAAAGAAGAAGAAGATATTTACTTAGAATACATTTGTCCATTACTATATTTACGATCTATAATCTAATTTTTTTAAAAGCTTTTATACTTAATTCTCCTCCGTGGTAAAAAATTTAGTGGAGAGGAAATATTATCGCTAATTTCCAAGTAACTCTTTGACAAATGTAATTTCTTCGTTAACTTACAAGGTATTTACGTAAAAAAATTGGATTTGAAATGCTAACTTTGCTTTTCATTATGGGGAAAAAATTAAATTTATCATATAGCGAGATACAAAGTAAATGGCTGTTAGTAAGGAACTATATGCATACATTATATAGCGCATAGGACAGTTTAAAGCCTAAAGTAGCTGTGAAGCATTTAGTCATTTGGCATGAGAACTATCTTCTAAGGAAACATTTTACCTTAAACATTTATCATAAGGAAATAAACTCGGAAAACTCACAATACTGCATACAGTGTATATCCCACATACACTTGTATGCAGAAGCATAATATTTACTTAAATCTGGATGAGATTAATATCGAGATCCTTTGCTCTGAAGAAAATTTTTGTAAAATAATGGATCTTTCTAATGATGTTAGCAAACCACTGTTTAAATTCAATTCCCGATTAAATTATGTTTCACTGAAGTTTATTTCTATCATTGACAAAATAAAAATGAATAAATCTTTAGTCGCTCTTACCAAAATTATTCACCAAACACATTTACGTGCGGTACTGAGTTGTATGAATACCAGATAAGTTCATTTCTCTAAAGGAAGCTAGTGTATTATTGATTAGTTAGTAAAAATCATTCATAAAACCTCTGAAGACATGGAGCAGGAATCCATGAAAAGATCATGAATCATTTTTTGATATCTTCAAAAAAATCTTTGAAGAATGATGTCAAATAGCAGAGAAGAAAGCTTCCAATTCACAACTATTTAATAGAAAAATATAATTAGAATAATATAATTAAAAATATACTTTCAGAAAATATCAAAGATAATATCATGTTAAGTATGTAATTAATCTGGGAAAGTTCCAAAAGATAATTTAACCCCTTGCCAGTGTCGCCCGAATTCAGTTCGGGCAATTACTGCGTGCAATATTTGTGATGCCCGAATTCAGTTAGAAAAGAAGAAAATTTAACGTTTCTATTTTTTGTCCGAGCTGATTTCGTTTCTACTTTAGGATACTTAATTCCCTATTTTCCTAATAAATGACACAAGTGGTCCTAGTTTTTTACCAATTCCAACTTTGGTTCTGAAAGTAGTCCATGACTACAACAACACTATGTTAAAGTCGATCAACATCTTACAGACTTCCCGGTTGCTAGAAAAGGAGGTAAAAATACTACTAGAAAATATTTTTCCATCATCCTACACTAGGCGTTATATATATAACTCCTTTATTTTGCATACTTCAGCAAGAGGTGCGAAAAATATGAACTTCAGAAAATCAATTGTTGAACTAAATAAACCAAATGTTTAACTACCAAGACCAGGGCGTCCTAGTGTAAGCTTACTGTGCCTCTCAAATCGTTACTTTCCAGGACACATCCCATCAATGGGGAAAAAGATCTACTCCAACCAGACAGTGTTTTATATGCTGTCTCAAAACCGATGAACAAGGAAGAGAATAAGGCATGATACAAGAGTTTATTGTAAAAAGTGCAATATATAGACTTTTAAACAATACCTTTCCTTGTTTTGGGATATACCATTCTGTAAAAGATTTATAAAATTTATGTATTGAAAATCATATTGCTGTGTTTTTATATTATACTAGTTTATACTAATTATATTTAGCTTAAAAATTTCATTTAATTTGCTCAATATGAATAACATGTATGCGTAATCAATGTTTTATGTGTATGTAAAAATTATAAATATAGTAATTGTTGTATTGAAAACTTTATTTTTGTTAATAAAAAAGCATTTTCTTACTCTTATAATAATATAAAGAATTAAATTAAACAGAGTCATAAAAATTTTCCATTTTTGGTCCATTTTTCTGAAATAAATATCACAGTTAAGAGATTAAGACAAAAATACATATTGCAATTCTTTTCAAAAATATAGGTTTTATTTTGAATCTTTTGTTTAATGACAAAACACTTAAATACCACATCATTAAAGTTATGAAGTTAAATTTAACTCTACAATGAAATATTTAAATTTTACAAATTGTTTACTTATTATTTATATTCGTGCTATGAATGTTACTGAAGAATAAGATATAAATGCACAGAACAGAACTTTTTGTGCGAGACGTTTTATTGAAGGGCTTCGAGTTAATCTTCTTTCGCGCATATTCATAATCAATAAGACTGCCTTTCTTGCAAACATATTGAAAGATAAGAGCTTAACTTTGTTTTATCATCCAATTTCCTGGATTCTTTTTTCACCTAGACATGTCTGGCATTCCCACTGATTTATTGTGTGAGACGTTTGGTTCTTGCTGGCATTTAATATTTATTATTTTTCCTAACAAATGAGTAAAAAATATTCTAATATTGCTATTTCTTTTCCAGCTATATCTAAAGAAGAAATCATTCCAGAGTTTGGCCAAGACAACGAGGTATGTATGAAAATTCCTTTCTTATTCTTTTGATTCAATATCGAATATGTTAGTTACAAATATAGCAAAAATATTTTTAATATATAAAAACATTTTCTAAGATTTCACTTTATAATGCTTTTATATTTATAGATTTTATTTGTACATATGTTTTACTTATGTTAAACTAATATCAGTCTCTTTACACATTGTAATGGAAAAAGTTATTTCATTTATTTAAATTGTAATATGATAAATGCTTTAGTTGTTGCTGACATTTTAACCACAATAAGCTTGTGGCTATTTATCTATCGTAAAGTTTTAGATTTAATGTCTATAAAAACTTTGTAAACATATATGAATTTTAGAATGTTTTGTTAGATATCAAAATAACTTATAAAATATTATCGAAAAATGCGTATACTGTTAAAGTAGTTGTATTCCTTTTAATAGAATAATTTTATATAACTTTGTTATTTAAGAAAAATTATTATTCTTAAAACTGAAAACGAAATTGTGCTAATATGGAATACCTTGATTAATTACCAAGTTAAAACGTACTGATTAGTGAACATTACATGTTCACTTCATATATTTTTCATAAAAACAAACACTGCTTTATTATGTAATGCATGCATCTAATTAAGATTTATGTAAATTATGTATTTAACCAGCCACATATGACTTATAACTGGATTATTTTGAAATTTAAACTTCAAATCTATTTGTTGCCATAACTTTGAAAATAAAGATTTAAAACAAACTAAATCAAATGCATTTAAAAAATTCTTTCAATGTTTGATTCTTATACTTATCTGTGGTATCGATGCATCACTAATAACGATAAAAAATAAACAATATGCATGAACAAAACATTTTAGTTAGCATTTAATTTATCTTTATACTAGTTAAGTAGCAAAGCTTACAATCCATGAGATTATCAATGATTAATTCAATCTAATTTTGACTTCAATCTAATTTTGACTTACCTAATCTGTTACATATCTCAATTTCTCAAACATATATACTAATTGTGCACAACATACCTCATATTCATTGAGGACGTACTTATATCATACATATCATACATTATAAAGAGGTTTCTTACCAGGAAATAATATATTTCCTTCAGGTAGGTAAAAATTCGTCACTTGAAGTTTTAATTCTCCTACAGTACGTAAATCTGCTGGAATAAAACGGCATTGTAAACTATTTCATATCATACAAATGATTACCTTTGTTAAACTGTCTGTAATGTATGCAATTCCTTTTCCACTGTCTGGATATGATGTTCCTCAAAACCATAAGGCTCGTTCTATGCATCAAAAATCATTATAAGGTGACCTTGCTATATAAGATGACGTTGGATGCATAAATTATAGAGATACTATTTCTTCGGTTTGATCGCTGTAGTCTTTCCTCCTTCTTTGATCAAATATTCAAATATCAATCATCATCAACCTCGAAGTATTCATATTCACATCAAGAGTAGTAAAACACATCAACATGTGGTTGCCCAACCATCCAATATTTTCTGTTACTATTCATAAAATGAGAAGCATTTATTTCACATATAAATTCTCTTTGAAAAATAGCTTAATTCAAATTAGATTTATATGAAAATAACACAATTCAATTGGCATTAAAGTCAGCTTAAAAGTGAATGCATTTAACTATTTAATCGATTGTACACTTTTATTATAAAATTCGAAATGTGTGTATTTATCAGATGAAATAAATATCTTCCTCTTCCCAAATGTTGAAACAGTCACATATGTAATTTTGGCTGTCATTCTTACATATTTTGGAATTTGTCACTTTATAAAGTTTTAAAAATATTCTATGAATATTACTCCAATTTTAAGCATCTAAATTTTCTTAAAATAAATAACATTTAGCATTCTTATTTGTCCTAACTTTTTGAAAAAATATTAAAATTATTTTTAAAAAAAATCAACGTTGTATCTTTTTATACAATTCTTGCAATCGCTTTTATCAATATCATATTTTCATTTAAGAAATATTCATTATTTTTGTTTAATTTATTTCCAAATTACAATTTAGTGGTTGCTGATTAGAAATAATATGTTTTTGCTATTCATCAAAATCACATATTAGATGAAATTTTTACTGAATGCTATTCTGTGCTTTAACCATGAATCTCGCTAATGAAACTACCTCTACTCATTTGATTTATTATAAATATAAAATTTACCTTGCTGGAAAAAATAAATTATTCCTTTTTCCTATTTTTTATAAAATAATTGGAAAATTTCAATTCAAAGAATTTTTTTTTCATTAAAATCCTCATTATAGTAAAAAAACCGATGGTTTCCATTCACGAGCATTCGTGTTGCCCAAAAAAAGAACATATATTTATTCTTTCCCTAGGTACGGTTACAGGCAAAGGATGTCTTTTTCATATTTGGAGAAGCCTCAAAGTAGGCAATGGGGAGCAGGCCGTTTTGACGTTCCCCATCTACGAAATAGATGAAGTTTGGAGAAAGAGAGGACTATCACTCTGCAAAAACTCCCATTTCACCGATTTCTTATGTAGTGTTTGGAACAACTTACCCAACGTCCGGGGTCGTTTTAGGTGGGAGTTGGAGTGATTGAAAATAAGCATAGCGTCGAATCCTTAATAATGTATTTTCTTCGCCTGAAGTTTGAGAAGAAGAAAAGCAATATCTGGAGTTAAAATATGACAGGCAGAACTTCAGTCTCTTTAACAATCAATAAAGTTTAGAGAATTAAAAAATGGGCTCTAGAAATTGTGCTTGATGTATAATTACGATGCAATTCACAAGATTAGATATTTAATGCTACTATATATTTAGACTTGCATAGTATTAGACATTTTTTACTTTGAATAAAAGGAGATGTTTTATGTAATTTTATTTAAAAAGCTTACATTTAATGTTGTTGTTGTGTGCCAGCTAGGCTGGCAATATGGGGTGCGCTGCTTCGCTTTTATCAACTGAACCGTATTTTGGTGTGGAGTCCGACTTCCTCAGTACACACATGCCATAGGGACCCGTTTATAGGGTAGGCAACCATTTACAACACATTCATACACAGAAAGGTCAAAGACAGGATAGATAGAGAGAGATAGTACATCCATGCCCGAACTGGGATTCGAACCCAGGACCTCCCTATCCGTAGTCAGGCACTCTGACCACTAGACAGGGCGGTCGGCCTTAAATTTAATAAATAATATTTCAAATACAATACAATAAAATACATTTTAGTGATGGCCTCCTAATAAAAATCTCTTTTCATTTTACACTTTTGAAATGGAAATTTTATGAATGTAACTCATACTTCAATGTAATATATGTTAAATGCACTTGATACGCCATTTTAAAATGACTTGCATATATCGACCAATACGCGAACAAATTAAGAAAAAAATTGTGTAGCTTGTGGATTATTTTCTATACATTCTTAAAATTGAAAAATTCACAGGTAACTTTTGATTAGAAATCAACAAGGGCTGAAACCATTTTTGATGGCGTCATTCTTAATATCAATTTTAAATTCCATAATGCTGACGAGCAATTCTTCTTTCTATAGAAGAATTAGTTGGTATTTCTTAGAAGAGTAATATTCCAGCTGATATAATTTATTATTTTGTACATTTTATTGTATTTCAGATTAATTTACTATATACCTTATATCAAGTTAAGTATAATGAGGGTAATTGAAATAATCTAAGCAATTCAAGCAGTTGTAATTATCTTTCAGCATAAGTATAAACTGAGTTATTAATTTCATTTTACAATTTTATCAATGTAGGAGTGAGCATACGTTTATTTATAAATATATGCATCGCGATTTATAAATATTTTTTCATCCCACTAATAAATTCTAATAATAAAATTTTAAATAATAATTAATTTTTTTGAGGAAGAATTCATAAATTTCAGCAAAACAGTTGAGCAGCTAAATAATAGTATACTAATCGTTTTTTCTGGGGATGGAAGGATAGGCATAAATGAAATAATATGAAAAATTACAATATGAAGCAATAAATCTATAATTGTATTCAAAGTAGAAAACATATGTCAATCATTAATAAAAATTTATACTTTGGATTTTAATGCATTTATCATTTTGTGACTTTAAACAGAGCACCCACAAGATTGTTAAAATAATGAGATGAAAACATGATAAAAAGTTATTTAGGAAACCTAAATTTTGTGATAAATAAGTAATTTTAATTAGTAAGTGGGAGGTATAAATTAGTAAATTGGATTTCAAGGAAACTTAAATTTTTATTTCATAATTTACTTTTATCAAGCTACTTCTTCAAATTGAAATTTGAGAACTTTTAAAAATTCTGTAAGTTAACTGATATGATATACCTAAATATGATTTTAAAAAATGGCAACAAAAATTGCTGAACATTTTTGCGACTAATTTTTTACGTTATTTTATACTAGATATATTCAATCATTAGGCTCTAATATACCAAATTATGGTAAGAAACATAGCTAAAAAAATTTTGTGCCCTCTTTCCAACAAATACTTAGATTATTTACTAATGTGTTGAATTTAAAGTGATAAAATCTCTTTAATTACTTTTCCTAATTACTCAACTTAAAACAATGTAAATTTCTCCAGTTGTTTCATGTAGTAAAATTTTCTTATCTTAATATTAATGATAGAAAACTACTAATTGTGATACAAAAAGTGGTTGAATAGAGTTACTGTGTGAACTTTTCAGAACAAATTTTTAAATTATTTAATATTTAATGTGATATACCTGTTGTTGTTGTTACTAATCTCCATTTCCAGGAGCATATTAGATGAGATCCACGAGTCCACCCACTTTTAGATAATCAAAAACAAGCGTAGAGGTCTTGTATAAGTCAAATTCAGTTACTCAAGAATATGTGCCGGTGATGCCGGTTCATTTTGGCATTTAGGACAATTTGGTTATATTTTGAAACCTCTCTCGAATGTAAGTCCCTTCAGGTGGCCACTGAAGAAACGGGAAAGTGTAGTCTGAACATATTTATCGCAACCAAGAGATATTCCAGGACAATCAGCTTGATACCAGGGATGACTCGAGGGAATGAGCCAGATTTGCCTGTCAGCTTGTCTTCTAATAGAATACAATTCAAGATATATCAGTGAATTAGTTAGGGACCACCCAAGTACTGAAGGCTAATCCTCAATACCCAGTTAACGCCTTCAGGAATTTGAGCTAAGTCAGTCTTCTACCATTGGTGCTCGGGTCTTACGACTTACAGAGACTGCCATTTGACAGGCAATAGAAAATTCTACTTGATGGGAACAATAAAATCCCTGGATCTTTACCACAAGCTGTTGGTGTCGCTTGTTTCCGGGTGACAACTGGACATGACCATCTAAAAAGATGTCTTAATCGAATAGGTGTAATGGACTCTGCTCGTTGTCCATTGTGCAGTCATGATGATATTGATGCTGCTCACCTCAAGAACTGCCCTGAAGTTTTAAAGTTTATGACTGACAACTCTTTTGAGGCTACTAAAGGACTTTATTCTTGTTTTTGTACTTGTTCATATTTTTATTGGGCTGCTCATCAATTAATGGCAGAGATGCCGAAGACGGACGTATGATTAAAAAGAGAGACTGACATTTTCTTCCACCTTTTAAGTCACGAATGTGATATACTTAATTAAGAACAATGAATGCCTTTTAAAAATATGGGTTATTTAATTCTTATTTCCTATAAATCTTTAGATTATTTGATAAGGTATTAAACTTAAAAAATATAATCTTTTTATTGTGGCCCAAACAAATCAAGTACGTGGAAAAATAAAGTAATATACTTTCTCTATTTCTTTCACACCGGAAAATTTATTTTATCTTCGCAGGTATGTGATCATAAAATTCTACACTTTTTTTCGTCATAACGGAAACGGAGAACGTCTTCCATCGGGAATCGAGGCTATGTCAGGCGATAGGAAAGGAAAGGAAATGGTGTGACGGTAATGATAAATATCGAGATCGCCTCCCTGTGTATAAGAAAAGAATATTGGATCCGTTACGGCACTGTATGGATGACATAAGAGGGTATCTCTCTCTCACGAAAAATGATCAATGTCTTCCGTCCCTGATAAGTTCCGAAATGTGAGGGGTTTTCCGCGAAGATGGCCCTCAAAATCCTATTTAAAGGATAGATTCACCTTCCATCTGCATTACTCTGTGCAATTTTTCTTTCCAGGCGATATCATATATATTATCAGGTGTTTGATAGTCTATATCCTTTTATTGCGAGTTTTCTAAAGAATGTTCATGACTGTGCATAACAATTGTCATCTTAGAAAAGCTCTTTTTAATTGTTATCGATAAAAAAATGGACGGTTATTATATACTTTTCCAATCCATTTCTCGTTATATGCTTTGCTCGAAAAT
This sequence comes from Latrodectus hesperus, assembly GCA_037975125.1. NCBI lineage: Eukaryota > Metazoa > Arthropoda > Arachnida > Araneae > Theridiidae > Latrodectus > Latrodectus hesperus. The sequence goes on from CM075852.1 coordinate 1,093,416, forward strand.
TTCCCAATGTATTTTACAAGTTAAGAATATTTCTTTTTTCATCGACACATGTAATTATTTTTTTAATTATTTTTTCAAAAGTTAATTAAAACTCTGCATTTTTATGAGTTTATTTTTGAGTTAATTAAAACTGTGCACTTTCTTATATTTAAAAATTTCAAAAGTTCTTTAATTGTTTCTATATCATAAGCTTTATAGTAGTTCTGTCCTACCTTAATTTATATAGTCATATTAAAATTAACAGTCACTTAAAATATTTAAGGTATAAATGAAAAGGATTTTCGAAAATGCAATAAAAAGAAGTAAATTAAATACAAAACAATTTAATAATGTGATTACTCTTCATTTTTCATATATTTCTAAAAATAATTTGCAAAATGAGTTTTGTAACTATATTTTCCCCACTTCAAATATTAAATAAAAATCTTAACAAGTGAAAGAAGCATTGTAAGAATTCCTTTTAAATGACGCAACTGTTTATTACTACAAATATTCGCAATTTTAATTTTTTTGTTTGGAAAAGAAACATAGTCTTCGTAAGCGAATTATCAAAACACGACTTGGATATATTATTCTTATATAAAACCTATTATAAAACATATTTTTATTAAATAAGTAAAAATAAAATCACAAGTTGTGAATATCAAGTCAAAATCAATCAAATTAGTTTTGAATTATACTGTATAAAATTTTACAATCGCAAAAAAAATTTGTTTTGTAACAATAGACTTCTTTGAGTGTAATCTATTCTGATGCCAATAATTGTAAGTAATATACATATGTAAAAATTATGCATTAAGATTTTATTTAATAATTTACACCATTGAAAGCTTTTTATTGGAGCATTTATTTCTAAGCAAATTTCGAAAAAAATATGTCAGCATTATCTATTCTTTTTTTTTTTTTTTTATTTTTTTTTTTCGTTTGTTATATAATTTAGTATTCTCTAAGTAAAGCTCTTTAAACTCAATTATACCTTTTCTTTAAACTTTTTAACTTCTTTAAGTAAAACTTCGATGAAAAATGTTTTATAAAATGTTCAATAAGAAACTAACTTGCTCTTTTTTCCTTCTATCTTTATATTTTATCTAATATTTTTCCTAATTTATTTACTAGCCCGTATTCGTAATCCGATACAGAAATTTTATATTTCGATCGACATAGACTCAACTATCAATTTGCACTCATTTACTTTCATTTATCAATTTGAATTCGTGTTTCATAATATTTAAAAAAACGTTTTTATAATTATTCCTCGATATTTTTCAAGAGCTTTTACTTTTTCATACTTTTAGCGATAGTTTTCTTCAAAAATTATAATGATTTTTAAGGAATTTTTTATTTATCTGAAAACATAATCTGAGGACAAAAAATTATTAACATAAAGAAGGAAATTCAAATTCTGGAGAGATAATCATTTATTTTGTTTCAAGATGGCAAGTAAGAGTTTTCAAAAGTATATTTTAATATTGAATGATAGTCTTGTTAAAGAAAAAACTAGCTTTCTTCAAAAGAAACAGAAAGAAACTGCATTGAGAGAATATTTAATAAGCTTTTTTCTTCGTTTTCATTTTTCTCATTCATGCTACAAAATTTGATTTAAGATTCATAACCCAATAATTATTTAAATTCATTTACTCATATTACTGTAACTGTAACAGACCATATTTTGTAAATCAAAGTTAAAATAAATTGTTTATTAATTAAAATAAAATAATCAATCTTTTGCTTAAATTTTGATATTAGCTTACAAATAATGCTTATTAAAATATATAATAAATTATTATTATTATACATAAAAAAGTAATAGTTATAATATATATTATAAATATAATATAAATTGATGATTGCACTTTTAATAATTGACTCATTTTTATAACAACTATTCTATTTTTAAAGTAATAAATGTAATATGAATATTTATTTTATGCATTTAAAAAGAAAAAATGAAAATAAATTCATTGAAAAATTTCTTCGTTTTTATTTTTTTGTAAATAGAAAAAAGAATTGTAAAAAAATGACTAAATTATTAATACGTATTTAATGAAATATTGTTAGCTAAACTAATGATTCACCCACTCTTTAAATCTATCCAACTATACTGAAAACATAAATAAAATTTGACGCGATCCATGAATTATTCAAGTTATTAAAGACAAAAAAATGTTGATGCTTGTTTAAATTAAAAATAGCTATTAGGCAAATCACAAAAACATGTATTAATTTTTTAAGGAAGCTTTTAATAAGAAAGAAAAAACAGCTTTGTAAACGCTATGAATACTGAGGAATTAAAGCTGCACTATTTTTAGCATGGTAAAATATTTCACGTATGAAAATGATTCTATTTAAAAAAATTTAAAAGCGCATTTTAAAAATTCTCTTTGTTTTCCATCAGTTTGATATGGATTCAATTTTTAAAAGTTATAATTTTCCAATCATAATTAGTAATTCTTATTTTTTATATAGATCATCATGTCTATTTGAAGATTTATTACAAATGGAGTAATCCTCTAAATTGCAAATTTTACTACCAAAATAAGTAGATCCTCTAAACTATAAATTTAATAATAGACAAAGAGGATTAAATTTAAGTCAAGGTTAAATTAGAATGCATGATTGCCAGAGAGAAAATAATATGGAATTAGTATTAATTTTCTTTTAAATGCCTTAATCTTCTTTAATTACTTATTCATAAAAATATTATAAAATCTACAAAAAATATCCCTTAGCAAATATTTGATACTATCAAAATAATCTCCTTGCATTAAAAATTATGTAAAAAGTCAGATTACAAAATACAAATCGTATATAAGTCGTGAAAAGTAAATAAATTGTAAAATAAAATCCCACTTAAGAATTGTAAATTATATTTATTTATTAAATTGTATATCATGATCAGATTTTACATAAGTACATAATATATCTGAAATCTTTATCCAATACGATAGAAAAATTGGTCAATTTTATTGAAATAATTATTAATACATATTAATAATATAAACAAAGAAAAATCCATTTACTGATGCAAACAGGTGTTATCAACTAATGCAATTCATAAATTACTTTGGTCTCATCAATTCCTGTTTATCTCTTTTTTTAAATGTTTTTAATCATTTATTAAGCAGCAAGAACCATATATAAGTTAAGTTACCCATAATCAATAGCTAAAAAGCCCTCAGGGACTGGAAAAATTGGACCTTAAAATTAAAAGTAAAGTTCCTGGGGCCTGAGCAGCTACCAGGCGCGTCGGCAAGTGGTGGATCGCCGAACGTGCTGTAAGAATGACAGGATAGCCTTGAATATAGAATCAGAGGCCGCGAACCAGCTCCCGTAAACCCTGGTGTTATGCGACCCGTGCCTAGGGCTATTTGGCACCGCGGTAATGATGTCTTAACGGAGCCTCTAGTTGCCTGGTGAACTTCTAGAGCTTTTTGCCTTACCCAGTAACTCAGGCAATGCTGGGTGGACTGTTATATTACCTGAGCTTATTAATTGTTATCTTAGGGCTGAAAAGACACAAGAAACAACTAACCTTTCTGCATTTGCAGGTGAAGCCTCTGAAGTAGACTTTGCTGAAAAAGACAAGGGAACTCAGAGGCAATCTAGTAAAGGGGCAGCAATGAATCTTTCACAGGAGGTTGAAATGACCTCCAAACCATCTTCTGGTGAGAGTCAGGAAGCTATCGCTAACATGACTGACTCTCTGACCAGAATCAATGGGACTGTTTCAGCAAGACCCTATCTGCAGGAAATGTCATACGCAAGAGGAAACGGCAAAGCATATCATTTACGAATGCGAGGCTCCTTGCCCTCCCTAGATTAACTTCGTTAGGCATCATCCATACTAGAGAGTTACACCTAGATTCCGTTAAAGGGTAATCGGACTTCATTAATAAAGTGGGTGACCCGAGCAACTGGAACTAGGAAATATTGGGTTTGGAGTTAATAGTACAAAATGCTGATAAAAGCAGAGTTGCCATAAATAATACAAACCCAACTCTAAGAAGAAGAAGAAAAGTAAAGTTATTAAGAATGATATTGAGTTTTACCTTTCAAAAATATCCTCGAACAAAGCTTTAATTACTATCAGAAGTAGTGTAATTTCAATCAGCACTTATGATTTTCTCTTGGATTTTGATCTCATTCTGACTGATTAGATAGATTTTTGATCTACTGATAAAAGCGAAGTATTTGCCAATAAGGGAGATAGTATTTATTGCTTCTAGTTGAAAAAAGCACAACACGTAACTATTTTAATCTTCTAATTATTGGTTTAAATTTCGGAATTAATTTATTTTAGGAAGTTTTATCTGAAAGTAATAATACAACTCAAATAATCTAATCCTTAGCTAAAAGACTTCAAAATAAACCAAGAACTGGATATAATTCTGGTTTTTAAATTCGAAAAAAGATGTAAAGCATGACTTTTAAGCAGCCAAAGAGATCCAATCAAAGTCCTCTGTGTGAGGACCAGGTCCTGAGGAAGAGGAGAATTAATTCTCTCTATCTTCAGCAGTGGAAAATGTGTGGAAAGGAGGGTGACACTGGGAGATCAAGCATGATGAATGAGTATCATCTCTGCTCCCCCCTTACTTCTCTCCGGTATCTGCGGCATCCCACCCGGGGGGACATGAAGCCTAATCCCCGAAACACGTGTTTATAAATATGGAGATGGCTCTCCTGAAATCCTCTTCCTCAGTCTTGAAATATGGGAGGAGGGAGGGAGCTTTCTTCTGCGACACTCGGACTTTCTGGGAATGTTGAGATGTAAGCTGCGAACGTGGCTCATGGTCTGAAAGCGTCACAAGTTCTTTGAAGTGCATCAAGAAGACTGATAGGAAAGCATATAAATGACAATTGAGCTATACCAATCCAATTAAATATTAAATCCTAGATAACAGTTCACTTTATATTTAAATCTATAAAAAAAACATATTACCTTTTGACATATTACCCATGAAGAAAGATATTCTTCAGAACTATAATACAGCTATCGTCACACAAAATTTTTACAAAGAATTTTGAAGTTGGTATAAGAAATTTATAGGACTTGCGACAGTTATAATAACCTACTAAGATAATTAATAGTATTAACTAACTAAAAAATAATAAACTTTAATAATTTACAATAAGATATAAATAAAAGTTATTAAATTGTTATATAAAATTTACATTGTGATACGTTCAATAAATATACGAAAACACATTTTAATTTACAAGCAAATCATTTCATATAACTTAAAATTGCAGAATTACATATTATTTACAAAAATTAAATATTAAATCCTAGATAACAGTTCACTTTATATTTAAATCTATAAAAAAAAACAAATTACCCATGTTAGAGCTGTTATTCTTCAGCACTATAATACAGTTAGCGTCACACAAAATTTTTACACAGTATTTTGAAGTTAGTATGAAACATTTATAGGGCTTACTTACGACAGTTAATAACCTACTAAATTAATTAATAGTATTAACTAACTAAAAAATAATAAACTTTAATAATTTACATTAAGATATAAATAAAAGCTATTAAAGTGTTATATAAAATATACATTGTAATACGTTCAATAAATATACGAAAACACATTTTAATTTACAAGCAAATCGTTTCATATAATTTAAAATTGCTGAATTACATATTATTTACAAAAATATGAATAAACTCAATAGTATCTGTAAATATTGAATAAAAATACCAAAATGCAGTCTTTAGTTATTTTACTTTTAGTAATATTATAATTTTAATATCCAACTGAACAATTCTTAAAAATTTTTATTAATAATTTTTTAATTGACACTAACATCTTTTTCTTTTTCCCATATTTTTCACTTATAAAATATTTAGTTTTTCATTCTGGATGCTTTGACATTTAACCTTTAAGAAATTAGTATTACATTTTTGATCATGTCTAAAAAGTATTGCTTATTTTCTCAAATATCAATCCATGCACGAATAAAAGATAAACATGAGCTTAAATGCAGAAATGTAAAAATTTCTAATTTTTTGAGCTAATTAATCTGCATTAAAACCAATTCCTGATTTGATATATGAATGTATATAGTTAAAATTTTATTCATCAAAAACTCATAAATCCTATACTTAACTGAAAATTTTTCATGAAAGTATCTTGGTGAATTCTCGAGTTTGCGCGAGTAAATCATGAAAATAAATTTAAATCAAGAAACAAAAGAGAATTAATTTAACATTAAATCAAAATTTTATGGGTACTTTTCCATTATACTTTTGATAATCACCCTAAGAGGAAAGAAACAAATCGTAAATTATTGTCATAAATAATCCATTTGTATCATGCATTGCTTAAAAAGTTTACCTTTTCAGAAACAACTAAAAAATATTACAAACGTTTTATATTTACATTTTATAAACTACATAGTTATCACTTATTGACAAAACTTATTTAAACGCTAATGTTTATTTCTGACGGAAACTATTTAGCGATCACATCGGTGATCAATTGCGCGTACTTATAATCTAATAATACCTTTTTTCAGTGAAACAAAATTAAATTTTGCTGTATTTGGCTGTATTTTGCCCTTGGTGATTTGTAACCGTGATGCTCTGTTTAACCGACAAAATTATCACCAAGGAAACTTTCGCACAAACTACTTTTAGCTTTGTTTAACATTTAGCTTGTTCAGAATTTAGCCTTTTCAGAAACGATTAAAAAAAGAATACAAACGTTTTATATTTACATTTTATAAACTACATATTTATTACTTATTGATGAAACTTATATAAACGCTGATGTTTATTTCTGGCGGAAACTATTTAGCGATCACATCGGTTATCAATTGCGCGTACGTATAATCTAATAATACCTTTTTTCAGTGAAACAAAATTAAATTTTGCTGTATTTGGCTGTATTTCGCCCTTGGTGATTTGTAATCGTAATGTGCCATTTAACCGACAAAATTATCACCAAGCAATCTTTCGCACCAACTAACTTTAGCTTTATTTAGCATTTAGCTTGTTCAGAATTTAGCCTTTTCAGAAACGACCAAAAAAAGAATACAAGCGTTTTATATTTACATTTTATAAACTACATATTTATCACTTATTGATGAAACTTATATAAACGCTGATGTTTATTTCTGGCGGAAACTATTTAGAGCGATCACATCGGTGATCAATTGCGCGTAAGTATAAACTAATAATAACTTTTTTCAGTGAAACAAAATTAAATTTTGCTGTGTTTGGCTGTATTTTGCCCTTGGTGATTTGTAACCGTGATGCTCTGTTTAACCGACAAAATTATCACCAAGGAAACTTTCGCACCAACTACCTTTAGCTTTGTTTAACATTTAGCTTGTTCAGAATTAAGCCTTTTCAGAAACGACCAAAAAAAGAATACAAGCGTTTTATATTTACATTTTATAAACTACATATTTATCACTTATTGATGAAACTTATATAAACGCTGATGTTTATTTCTGGCGGAAACTATTTAGAGCGATCACATCGGTGATCAATTGCGCGTAAGTATAAACTAATAATAACTTTTTTCAGTGAAACAAAATTAAATTTTGCTGTATTTGGCTGTCTTTTACCCTTGGTGATTTGCAATCGTAATGCGCCATTTAACCGACAAAATTATCACCAAGCAATCTTTCGCACCAACTACTTTTAGCTTTGTTTAGCATTTAGCTTGTTCAGCATTTAGCCTTTTCAGAAACGACTAAAAAAGAATATAAACGTTTTATATTTACATTTTGGTGATTTGTAACCGTGATGAACTACATATTTATCACTTATTGACGAAACTTATATAAACGCTTATGTTTATTTCTGGCGGAAACTATTTAACGATCACATTGGTGATCAACTGCGCGCGCGCGTAAGTATAATCTAATAATACCTTTTTTCAGTGAAACAAAATTAAATTTTGCTGTATTTGGCTTGGTGATTTGTAACCGTAATGCTCCGTTTAATCGACAAAATTATCACCAAGCAATCTTTCGCACCAACTAACTTTAGCTTTATTTAGCATTTAGCTTGTTCTGCATTTACCATACAAAAATTCGATTTAGTGTATATTAAATTTGAAATAAAATTTTGAGCCTAGAAAATCATCGTATTTACGTTGTATTACTTTCGCTTCTCTGTAAAAAATATGCTATTTCTTTGGGATCAAAAGTGGAGGTATAATGGAAAAGTACCGTTTTATGTAAGAAACTAAAGTTGTATTTTATTAACATTATATGAAGATCAAAATATGAGAATATATTAATACAAATTATAATAAAAAAAGTTTTTGATTCTGCCAATATATTTACAAGAACAAATATTAATTATTTATTAATTATTCGTTAAAAATATGAAAATAATTGTGTTTTTTATTATTTTAATAGAGAAAGCTAATACCCATAAACAATTTACAATACTTAATATTAGATTGAATATTGTAGAATAAAAGTTAAATAATATAAATGCACTGACGTTTATTTTCAAAATTATAAAAAGTTACTACTTATACCTTGTGCTGTACACTATAAAATTATTATTATCAAAAGTACTAAAAAAAGATTTTAACCAAAATGACAAAATATTTAATTTAATTTTAAAATATATGGAATTGATAAGAAAAATTAACATTTCTGTAAATGATTATCTGCAAAAATCATTTTTCTCTGTGGCAACAAATAAGAAAATTTTATTATATCTTGTCCATACGAAAATATTATTTGTCGAGCTTAAGAGAAGCTCTTTACTTGATTACTAGAGATGGAGAAGATTAAATTGATAAAAATGAGTTTGTTCTGAATTAATATTGTTTGAAAGCTTCAAAAAATGTCACTGTGGGATTCGATAAACTAAAGACAAAATAAAATTTAAGTTTTCAGTATCAAAAAAATAACTTTCTCACAGAACCCCAAGTCAATTCTTTTTTTTTTTTTTTTCTGGATTGAAAGAAAACGAAAGAATGAGGAATTCATCTATTCTTCAGCTTGTTTTAAGAGTTTTTGTTACAATACAAGTATAAATATTTGTTATTTAGACGTAATTTTTTTTATCAAGAATTAGATGAATGAAATCTTTTGCGGGAATTCGTTTTAACGAAGAGAAAATGATCAACTTAATCAAATCACATAACAATTAACTTCTGTTGATTTCAAGTACGAGTTATGGTATACATTGAAAAATAATTCACAGATTCCATTGAGAAAACGAAACATTAAATTCTGTGAGATTGACATTCATAAAAAATGTAGAAAAATATAACCTTATAATTTTGCTTAGAGTTACTCTGGATAATCATAATAACCCGTATATCTACCATTAAAATATTTATATTGTCATGAACTATCAAAATGAAATATTTCAGAAATATTTTACGCTAATTCTTGGCGTTGTTTTAATATAAATGGATGAGACAAGTTAACATATAATGATAATCATGTAGAATATTTTTTGAATCTAAATTTTAACTGAAGGAAATTGTCATTCAGGTTTTTGGATCCAATCTGTCAGATCAAAAAGAATTGAATTCACTACAGAATCGCAAATAAAAGAGTTTAAATAAGATAGATAAATAAGTAATATTTAATCAACAAACTTTAATTCTTAATCTACACAACTTTATGGGCAATAAGGAAAACCATACAGCTAACAGATTGCAGCTAGGATAAATACACCTGTAAGAAACATATGCAAAATTTTTAATGATAATCTCCCATTCACTTTCTTCCAACAATTCATTCATTGTCGTGTGTCAGATAGGCTGGACAAATGGGGTGCGCTGCTCCACTTTTCCAACTGAACCATATTTGGTGTGGAGTCCGACTTCCTCAGTACACACGTCATAGGGACCCGTTTATAGGGTAGGCAACCATTTATACCTCATTCATACAAAGAGAGGACAAAAACAGGATAGACAGAGAGAAAGTACATCCATGCCCAAACCGGGATTCGAACCCAGGACCTCCTTATCCGTAGTCAGGCACGCTCACCGCTAGACAAGTTTGTCAGCTCTTCCAATAATTAACTGTAACAATAAAATTATTTTTAATTTAAATGTTTGACTTTAAAAATGCAAAAAGTATAATTGAAGTATCATTTTATTATACCATTCTTCTAATTTTTGATGATATTATTAATTTACAAAACAAAGAAATAAGCAAGTTGTGACTAAAATCAAGTAGAAAATAATCATTTAAAAAAAAAACTTAAATATTTTGCTAGTTTTTCTGGCAAGCAGTCAATGTATTCAAATCTTGGAAAAACACTCACAATTCTCCGAGAAAGAACAATTGTAAATCTGATTTTGCGAATAAAAAAATAACGTTCTAAATAAATTCCGTAATTAATTTCTGAAACTAAACTTCTTGCTATCAACATTAAAATCGTAATTATCTATATAAAACGCTTCTACATGATCAAAACAATTTATTTTTAAATTTTTTTAAATACAAATAACAAAACCAAAATTTAGTAATAATTATAATCCAAAACAATTGTATAATATTTATAAATTAATTGTGACGTTTTTATTATTCATAACTGACCCACAAGATTTATTAATATTCATATTCTTCATTAAAAAATTTTTAATTTTTAGTATATTTATAAAATTTTTGATCAAATTTTATACTTAATTTATTTAACTCTAACTGTCTTAATTTTTGACAGATGTGAATATTTTACAGATTTTGAAGTATATTTATTCATATTTGCTTATAAATCAAGCAAGTTTTATCTGAAAATGTATCCACAGCTTGTCACCTTTATCTTTGTAACATATCGATTGAAAGATTAGCAAACTTCTTCTGTTGTCAGCTAACATCTTTCCGCTAGTAACATCTTTTCAACAAAAAAATAGTTCTCTAAGCCCTTCTGGCTCTAAGCCAAATAGAGTGATTTATCTTAAAAATTACTGCTACGAAAACAGCGTGAATAAAAACTGGTATAGGAAGTCATACTTCCCCTAAATCGATAATATCACTGGCTTGCATGCGTACATGTAATTTGCTCAACCTTCAAATCGATCATAATTATATCGACAAGAAAATGATGATTTAAATTTTAGTCGATCTTTTTTGTGCTTATTCTTTATTAAAAAATGTTAAGTTGAATCCCTGCATGTTTATTCCTCACAAATCAATTCCGTTTTAATATTGATTATAAATTTATTAAATACAAACAATACAATAAACATAATTTATAAAACTGTGCAAATTTTGTGAAAACAAAATAAATTGTTAAGTATTAATTATGATTTTTTTAAATAATTCAAAAATATTATGCAGTTCATACACTTTTATTTCCTGGAGAATCATCACATCACACATTTAATGGAAAACATAGAAATATTTCAACATGTAATTTGAACATGTAATATTTGTAACATGTTCAAATTATATGTTGAAATATTAATATGTAATATTTGTAACAGTAATATATAATTATGATATTATATTTTGAAGTTCAATAAAACTCAGATTGAGTTGAATATTTTGAAATCTGATACAATTAAATATTATATACAGTTAGAAAATCTCAACTTGGTGCCTGACGAAGTTAAAATCCTACAGTGCCAGCGGTTGATTATTTTCAATACCAGAAAAATATATACGATATAATCAGAAAGATGCGCAGAGTTGATCTTTATCCATGCCTTCGATTCGTATTTGAATCCTGAATTTCGGGAGAAAGAAATTGCTGTTGAATTTGTTGAATCACTCGATATTTTTTATTGAACTGGAATGAAAAGACTGTATGGTACAAAGGAGGCTATTGAAACCTATGAAACTCGAAATGATAAATCCTGAGTTAGATGACTGCGTGATATGAAAATAATTTATCATTAAACTTACCGTCGTTACAGTATCGAAAAATGTAACTGCTGCCATGACACCCTTTATACGGAAAAAGCTGAAGATGTGGCCAGGGCAGTGCTCCATGCCTTTGGACCAATATAACATGTCTTTTTTACCTTTACTTTTTTTTCTTTTTGAACTTGTCACACAACAACAACAACAACAAGGAAATATCTCAAAATTTATGTTTAACTTTTTTTTGTTAACTTTTACTTATGTTTTACTTTTTCCATATGACATACAATATAATTCATTTAACAAAAATAACTGTTTTAAATTTTATAATCATGATCTAAAATTTGGTGAATCTCCAAAAGAATGCATTTAGAACATTGAGAACAAATGAAGAAAATATAGAGCGTCCCCTAGAACACAGTTTTTTTTTTTAAGTGTAAAATTACTCCATTAATGGGTTAAAGGACTTTATTAATAAAGTGGGTGACCCAAGCAACTGTAACTAGGAAACATTGGGTTTGGAGTTAATAGTACAAAATGCTGATAAAAGCAGAGGTGCCCAATGACATACAAATCCAACTCTAAGAAGAAGAAGAAGAGGTGTAAAATTGATCAAATGCCTCAAAAATTATAAACTTATGAAATGAAAAGAGTGTTGTCTCTCTATATATACAAGTCATATGAATGGATAAATTTTGTTTCTTTTACAGAACTTGGAAGCGATTATCGCAAATGGTGTGCCCAGCAGTCATTCAGAGATGCTATCCACATGTGCCGAACCAGTGGACAACATCCGGTCGCTGCTAGAACCCAATGGCAATGTCCTGCCTCCCTCAGCATCTTTCATCCGGCCACTTCCCCGGACGAGTTCCAGCCACAGTCATCTCGACAAGTACCTCAAAAAGTTTGGCAAGTCCGGTAAGCCCTGCTTTATGTTCACATATATATTATTATATTTAAACATTTACCAGGTGGTTATAATTAAACTTTCCGCATAAACTTCGTCCTTCAGCATAAAAAAGTGAATGGAATACATCGAAATTTTGTGTGTGGGCTATCTCAATAAAAAAATTTTAATTTCAAAATACCCACCAGAGGCCGCTTTTTCAGAGAAAAAATTAAATGTAAAACGATATAAGACCAAAACGAGATACAGAAACAATATTAACAGCCAAGAACAAGAATTATGAGTAATAAATTGCCAAACCGGTAAAAGCTGTCAGTTGTATGAGAAAAATGTTGAGATTTGCTTGCTTAGGTGGAAGAGGGAATTTTATGCAAAACCAGGTTAGGGTATAAAACGTTTGCAAACGCAATCTGGAGAGATCCACCTGCCCACTCTTGGTACTTTGGGAAAATAACCTCTTTGTTGGCACCAGAACAGTATCCCTAGAATACAGCAGACTGCTCTTGCACGTTTTTAAGTTGCCACATTAGGTCCCTGTCTTTTCAAGAGGGCCAGAAAGTCTTTCTGGAGTGTCACTGGTGCAAGGCTGATCTGGCTTTCCTTAGACATATTCTTGACTGTCTGAATTTTACTGTGAACGAGGTTTTGGAGAATCCTATTTTATTTTTAGACTTTTTAATGATTTTTGATTTTATGGAGATGGTTTAGCTTAGCTACACCATCTGGGATTAGAAACAACAAAAACAAGGTTTGCAGACGTTGTCATGTTTAAATCAATGTTTCTGGCTATACTAATGACTGTCTCTTTAGTTGAACGTGTGTTATTGGTGAAGCTGTTTTTCGAAAATAATGGGAATGCTTCTGCTGCAGTTCGTGAACTTCGTAGAAAGAACCAATGGCGTGTAATAATGTCTACTAAAGGAATCTTGACCATAATCAAGAGATTTGAACAGACGAGGAAATTAGGACTTCATCCTAGAAGACCTGTACTTGTTGATGCCGTCAAGGCAGCTGTTCACGCACAGACATCAGAGCTTGATGGCAGTAGCGCATATACAATTTCTCGACATGCAGATTATTCTTACAGCACCATCAGAAAAGTACTCAGAGCTCTAATGCATCTTCCCATACCAAATCCGTCATACTTAGAGTTGTTTGATAGGGACTAGCTATAACGTCTCTCATTCGCTGTCAGTTTTCTCATTAAAATCATTGTTGATCTGCCATGACCTTGAAATATTCTGTGGAGTGACAATGCTCATTTCTGCCTCAATAGGAAAGTCTATACAAAAGAATTTCCACATTTGGGATAAGAAAGGTCCATGATCCACATTGTCAAATTCCCCTATAGTCTCCAAAGGTCACTCTGGGGTAGATTCGAAGTAACATTCATTTTTCAACCATTCTTGCTTGAGTGGGGTGTTTGAGCGGTGAACTTGGACTTGCCACATTTTCCGTTACTGGCTGTTGCTACCGTGATTTACTGCAAACATTTGTTATGCCACAACTACAGTAAAGGTGGCTACTTACATTATTTTCATGCAATATGGCGTGCTACTACATCTTCATAGGTCCGTGAAGGCAACATCTCACAAAGTAGAGTGTTATTAGTCACTCCTGTCCAAAATGGTAAGAACGTTCACCGGTTCTAACTCCATATGATTTGTGGTTAAAATACTATTTAAAAATTGTGGTGTATCGTGAATATATATATATATATATATATATATATATATATATATATATATATATATATATATATATATATTGCGAATTGTATATATATATATTGCATGACTTAAATAACTTGATAACACTTCATAAGCGAAGCCACCCAAGTGATCGAGTACGATCTACTGTCGAACACACTGTCCAAGGGCCATGGTAGCCTAGTGGTTGGGGTATCGATCTTCCATCTGAAAGGGTGGTGTTCGATTCCCAATGCCACCAAAGACTCAACGAGTACATGCAATATACGTGCTCGTTAAATCTGTAGAATCGAAAGTCATGTGGTCGGTCATTGAACAGTTACTATGGGTGCAATGGTCTGGAGAAAATTTCCCCTTCAGATCACTGTCAAAATTGGGGGAGTGGATTCTCTGGTGGTGCCATCTATTGGAGAATAAAAAAGAGCAAAGACGTACTTTCACCTACGTGGTGCTCTGATTAAAACGAAATACTATTGACTTAAATTCGCATAGTCTAGTCATAGCGAGCATGGCTTGTCTAAGTGTCGTAAGTAGCAACAACAGCATAACAACACCCTGACCATTGACTTAATCTTCCATGTGAATGAGGGTGGTCACATGGAGCACCCTCATTCACATATCAACCTATTACCCTTCATCAACCTAGACAAGATTAACAACTGCTCCTTTTGTGCAATTTCGTCCTAATCTCTTCTCTTTTCAGCAAATTGAACTGATCTTGTTTCCCTCTTACCTCTGTTTCGATGTGTTTCGATGTCAAGATAATCAGAAACTATCATAAATATTAATAATCTTTCTGTAATTCATTTTAGTTGTTTATAACGATAAATGATCATTAGCACTATTTACACTATAAATCAATCTTATCATTTGTATTAACTGTAAAAGTTATGATTAACGATGATTTACAACTCGGAATTAAATAATGTAATTTAAGAACTCTTTTTTTATTCCTACAAATTACATACGAAAATTTTTGTGAACCCTATAAATCAGAAACAAAAGCTTCAAAATTAGTAATAAATATTGCAGACAAAGTGGATTCCTAATCTAAATGCTCATACGTAACACTAAAAATTGCTTCATATAATTTGACGATTTTATAAGCGCAAATGATTTTTAGCATAAAATGTACAACTATATTCACCGTGGTTATCGGAATAGAATGCATACTTCTTTGGTCTTCGGAATCGGGGGCAACAGGTTTGATCTCAGACATAGTCGAATTGTGGGTGATGTATGGTGATGTATTCTGCTTTTTGCACACCTGTCTGTTAATTCTGAGCTTTTGAGACTTCTTTCTTTGTGACATGTAAACGCAACTAAATACCATTAAAAAGTCCACCAGGAGGACATTTCAAAGTGGATATCAAATGCTTTATATAAATTCAGTTGATGAATTGTCCGTTACATGATGTCAAAATCAACGCTCGGCCTTATCAGAAGAGAAGAAAAACGGTTTTCAGATTGAAAAGTCTTGATTTAATCCCACACTCGTTTGATCAACGTGAGGCAGATATTTGCTCCGACTTTTTGCACGCGCTTTTATGGTACACGGCAAATAGCAGACTTTTTTTCCTTGCATTTAATAAAAACGAGTTTTCAATTTATAAAAGCACTTCAATGATTACTAAACTAAACTCCATGGCACGACAGCCTATGTGGGCTAAAACCTACAGTGCCCATAACTGTTTTCATGACCGAGGGCCCTGGTGTGCGAAGCATATGTCCCAGTTAGGCCGTCGGCCTAACGTAAGACCCCCAGTGTTTAGTTCCCAAGCATGCTTGGTACTCAGTTAATCGACCCACTGAAGGGATAAAAGGCTAAGTCAACCTTGCCCAGCCCGAGGATCGAACCTCGGACCTGTGTCATAGGAGCGTGAAACGCTCTGCCACTAAGTCACCGAGCTTCACTTCAATGATTGAAAACACTAAAAGCTTTTAAAACATGAAACAGCAAATTTTCAAAACAATTCTGCCGTTTATGATGTAAAAAAGAAAGCTTTATATACAATTATGCATAATGTATAACAGCCATGAATAGAAATTTCGACATACTTCTTTGATGCTCTTTTGGAACTTTGGAATATGGCTCATCACCTATCAAAAGTTTCAGAAGAAGACAAGAATATGCTATCAGTGTTGAAATCCTCTGTAGATTGCGGCATAACGTCAAAATGAATGAAATAAATGTCTATTTAAAAGTGATTTCCTCTGTAGTATAGCTGCGTTGTTAACATGATAAAATGGACATTAAAACTAAGCGTGGTTGCAATGTCCTTCAAGTGAAATGATATCTCTGGGGTTGGCAGGTCAAGATTGGGGGTGTCTTCTGCTTGTTCCCTCCCTGCTTCAAAATCACGAGGATTCCACCCGGCTGCTTTTATCTAACACGTAGAGCCCAACTCAGGGCTAAATACAGGGAAGCATACTAGTGCAACAACATAAACACATTGAAATATCTGTACTATAATTATTTTATATTTAACAAGGTCTTTTTTATAAATTAATGACAACTTGGAAATTTTTTCAATTTTATGCATCAAAATCTTTTTTAAAAAATTTTATTTAAGAACCATGGTTCAATACCAATTTATTTATTTAAACACTAAGTAAATTTCATTTCTGAGAATTGACAACTAATTTTTTTCTCTCAATATCATCTTCATTGTAGTGGGTGGACTAAGATCACCGGTGAAACGTCAGTGGTCAGCGGGGGAGTCAAATCTCAGTCGAGAATTCTCCAAAACCAGTGACCTTGACGTCCGTCCTCGACTTCCACCCAGGCCAAAGTCCGAGTTCTTCAACGTCGGGGACAAAAATAAATACTTTAAAAGTTCCACTTACGAGGTAAAAACATTTATTATCAAACTTAATCTTCTTTTTTTTATTTTTACAAATAGAAGTTTTGATTTAATAAATTTAACTTTAGTAATTTATTTTTTAACTTATTTTTATTTTTAAAACTCATGAATGTGTAGCTGATAAATAATAAAAGATTAAAATTAAATATTGCATTCCCGAATTTTCATGAAAATTATATTGAATTTTTCGTGCAAAAAATTTTTTGCTAAAACTTTTAAATTATCATGTTTTGCAATACGAAGTTTTACATAGGATTACTCTCATAGAAGGTTTACATAAATTAACAATCAATTATAGTTAGTTTTATTATTAAATTTATTCTTTTGTTACAAAGATTAGTGGTGATAGTTGCGAACTATCTTATTGTGAAGAAATATAAAAATGTTTACAAAAGAACAATGAATTTCGTAATTGATTAAACAGATCTAAAGGTGTTTTATTTAATAATTAATTAATATAGTATAAATATTAATTTGAATAATTCAAGATCAACATGTGATTAAATACTTTCCAAATAAATAAATAAAATTTAAAGATTTGAAAGCATTTCTATAAGTCATATCCATTTATATACTAACTATCCATTTATATATCTTTTCATATGCAACATATCCATTTATATATCTTTTCATATATAAATATAATTAACATATAGAATTCATATATTTCATTTAAATTTCCAAAACAAATTGATAAAGCATAACTGTCAATACACTTGAAGTTCAGAGAATGTTGAAAGAGTAAATATTATCTGAACAATTTAATTTAGAGGAACAATTATTTTTTGGGGGATAAGTGCTTAAACATTTGTGTTTCATCCACTTTAAAATTTCGTTTTCTTAACAAGCAGTTTAACTCAAATGATATCACCATAAGATTTTTTATTAATAAATACTAATAATATACAATATAGCTTTTAAATAACATTAATAATATTACATCATTTTATATATTTTAGATTAATCCATTTTTCTATCCAAGAAAATTATTTTAAGTGACAAAATCATAATATTTTTAATGTGTAAGTAAAGAATTAATCGAAAATTAACCATATTTTCGATTGGTTAATTTTCGATTAATTAACAGAAATTAATCGAAAAACAGTGATTTCTTTATAATTTTATATCACATTTATTAACACATTGGTATTTAACAAATTAAGTAATTTATAATCAGAAAAACAATGGTGCACGTTTCTACTGCTATTACATTTTAACAACTATTTTTTATCCTTTAGTGCAGTGAATAAAGAATTCTGCGTTCTTGCGGTGAAGTTTTTGAAAAACTATGTTCACCTTAAATTTATTTTTTTATTTATCAATCAAAATTTAATTAATCAAAATAATTATGTTATCATTAAATTATAAAATTAATATATTTTATAGTAACAGTTTAAAACTATACAATAGTGTGTGTGTGTGTGTGTGTGTGTGTGTGTGTGTGTGTGTGTGTGTGTGTGTGTGTGTGTGTGTGTGTGTGTGTGTGTGTGTGTGTGTGTGTGTGTGTTGTGTGTGTGTGTGTGTGTGTGTGTGTGTGTGTGTGTGTGTGTGTTAGTTAATTTGTTAAATTCGGAAAATCGTATTATGCTTTCAATATGAATATTTCATATTTTATATTTCTGAATTAGAATTTTAATTTATATCACTTTATGGTATGGGAGACGTTTAAACAAATTTCAATTCAGTTATTTTGATTTATATTGCTTGTTTTGCAAGATAGATAAAACATTTCCTGGGCAACATCAATAAATTCTTCATGTAATTCATGAAAACTAATTAATAAAGCACAAACTGTCTCTTGTTTCGCATTTCCAGTTCATTAACAATTCACCTGTAACCGTACTTTCTCCAAGTAAGTCATCATCAACTGTTATCAATGAATCAAGAGATCGCTTTTTATTTTCTTCATCTAATGTAACACGTGTTCCTCAACAACAGGAACAGAAGTGAGGTTAAAAAATTTACGAATTCCCACCTTCTCTGGGGAGGTGTCTCCCTCGTCCAATCAGGAACAAGATCATCGATCTTGGTGTTCTTCCAGCATCCTCAGGTTGGGAAGAAAACGAAAATTAATGACACTCGTGTTTGACGGTCCGACAACAACAGGTGCTCCAAAGAGGCGACTGGGAATATGTCAAAGCGTGGGTGCATCTTGAAAATGCTTTCTCCTCACGCTTCACGTCCTTTGCCACAGGCAGATTAATTGGAAAAGGTGGAGAGACTACGTCGAGGAATTTTTCGCAGGATCTCTCATCTAAGCACTAAACTTGATGGCATGGTTTCTGATAAAGCTGTTATTAATAACTTATTTATAAGAAACTTTTTCCAGGGTGGTTGCTGCAAAATAAGCCTTAAAAACAGTCATTATTGATATCAAATATTCAAAATTTTAACTGAAAGTTTTGTGTGTTTATGGTAATCATTAATTTACCAAATAAACACTCAACACCAAAACAGTAGCACTCCTGATTAGCGTTTAATCTATTGTATTATATGGTTCAAAACCTGAGCCTTATTTTATGATCAACAATAATACAAAATATATTCTGACACATAAGCAATAATTCATTTCCTTGCTTATAAGCTTAAATATTCATGAAAGGGTTCAAATTATGTATAAATTTATTCTATAATTTTATTTCCAAAGAAGAACGTTATAATTAAAATAATTCTCGAATAAATTATATCCATAAGCAAAGTACTCAAAGGAAATTTGAACTTCATCATATTGAATAAACTTTATTAAAAAGATAGATCCCGACCAACTTGTCTAGTGGTCAGCGAATAAGGAGGACTGCGAATAAGACTGCGAATAAGGAGGTACTGGGTTCGAATCCCGGTTCGGGCATGGATGTACTTTCTCTCTCTATCTATCCTGTCTTTGTCCTTTCCTTGTATGAATGAGGTGTGAATGGTTGCCTACCCTATAAACAGGTTCCTATGGCAAGTGTGTAGAGCAAAGTCATACTTTCACCTACATGGTGCTCTGATTAAAACGAAAGACGCTCCCAACCGACTTAATTCGCAAAGCATAGCGAGCTTGGCTTGTCCAAGTGTCATTAGTAAACAACAACAAAAAGATAGTTTTTATAAAATTCGCCAATAATTTCTGAATATTCAACACAAAGTAGCAAGTCATCCATAATATAGATCATTATTAGAATTATGAATGTAAAAAAAACACAAAAATAATCTCCTCGAGAAATAAATTTTATGTCATTATTGTTATAGTACAACTTTTTACGTCAAAAAGTGTTTTCCGTCTTTCGCCTTGAGTACTTTTTTCCTGCGTGTAATTACTCTTCGATGTAGTTTTAAAACCTTTTATAGACACAGCTAATGGTAAAAATACCTTCGAAATTTTTTTATTGCTACACATAGAGGCTTTTTACTTGAAAGTAATGATCTTAAATTTTAAAACTTCCTTAGCAATTAGGATAAAAACACTCTTAAGTTTTTTAGGCAATGTCAGTTTTTATAGCTTGTAATATTAAGAAAAAATTTCAAATACATGATTAGGCGCCTTTAGCTACTTAAGGTATCTGGAAAAACATAAAACATTTTACAATTTGAGCTTATAACAATTATAAGCATATGTTAATTCACAATCAAAGCCTAATATCGTAATGTCTTTTAAGAAATAACATCATTTTTCTCTCTTCTTTGAGAAACATAATTTCATCATTATAAAATTTAAAGATTTCTTAAAGCTAAATGCCTTAAAAGTAAAACAAGTTTGTTAAAGTTAGATAAAATGAATTATGTATAGATTTAGTACTTATAAATTTACATTATTATACTGAATTTTAGATAAATTGAAAATTATAGCCTTGTTTGAAAAAAAGTCAATAGCTTTGATAAAAAATTTTCGTAGTTTTAAGCTTTATAATTAATTCGGTTACTTTTAATATTTCTCTTTGCAGTGAAAATAAATTTAATTTAATTAAATTGTTAATTTTTACACACTTTCTAACTACGTTACAAATTTTTACATAACTTGTAAAATTATTTAATAAAGCTTACAGTTTCCTCGTTCTTTATTAGCATAAAAAAGCATAAACTTTAAAAAAGAAATAGGTAATAACAAAGAAATTGGCATAAATAAAATTCGTGTTTCACGTCTTCTTGTTTCAAGGCATAAACTTTAAAAAGTAATAGGTATTAATAAAGAAATTGACATAAATAAAGTTCGTGTTTCACGTCTTCTTGTTTCAAGGCATAAAATTTAAAAAGAAATAGGTATTAATAAAGAAATTGACATAAATAAAATTCGTGTTTCACGTCTTCCTGTTTCAAGGCATAAACTTTAAAAAGAAATAGGTATTAATAAAGAAATTGGAATAAATAAAATTCGTGTTTCACGTCTTCCTGTTTCAAGGCATAAACTTTAAAAAGAAATAGGTATTAATAAAGAAATTGGCATAAATAAAATTCGTGTTTCACGTCTTCCTGTTTCAAGGCACAAACTTTAAAAAGAAATAGGTATTAATAAAGAAATTGACATAAATAAAATTCGTGTTTCACGTCTTCTTGTTTTAAGGCATAAACTTTAAAAAGAAATATGGTATTAATATAGAAATTGACATAAATAAAATTCGAATTTCCCGTCTTCATATTTCGAACTGAAAGAAATGGTTATGACGCCATGTACTAATTATTCAGATCCAAATGTCAAATTCAATATAATGTAATTACATATGAAAAAAGTTTTTTTTTTCTAACAGAATTACATATATTACAAAAAGAATAAAATCTGAATTTGAACTCCGTATTGAAAGTAAATTATTTCTGAAATAAATTTTCGAGTTTCAAATGATCTCATTTCAGAATTTAGTTAATGTTAATTTTATTAAAAAATCTTACGAATAAGAAATAATTTTAATTCTTTTTAGTAACGAAAAAATTCATCATTAATTAATTATATCCTAAAAATGTAGTTAAATGTCTATATACATAGGAAAATTTTCAAATATTGGATTTCTTTTAAACAAGCATGGTGTGTATTTGGATTTTCAAATTAAAATATAAACAAAGAAATGCATTTTGTAATATTTCATGGTCAGGTGAAATAGTTCCATGGTGTAAGTCACATTCAAAATGTAATTATTCACCATAAGGAACATGGTTTGATGAGTCACACACACTCATTATTCCCACTCATTTAAGACCTAATAAAGAATTACAAGCTGGCCCACCCTTACTGCAGCACACAATACATACAATCTACTAACGATAATCATTCCGTTTTCTGAGACTGTGTATCAATCACCACCCTGCGCATGCGCACGCGACGTGTCGTGTCAAGGCTGCCATGATCCGCTGCACACTCGTCCCTATGACTGCGTGGTTGTTGACGATAAGCCAAAGGACATATCACCAGGTTGGCAGGTATTGGTGACTGCTGGTCAGGTGGAATGGTCCTGTCTCCAGACTGTCCGACGACTAGGAATTGATTACTTGACACTAGCAGGAGGTTGTGTCCACTCTGACACACCCTCGTTTATCTTAGGCTTGTATTCTGTTCCTAATATAATTTCTTGCTTTTTATTACTGTGACAAGAGTTCTCTGAATCAAAATTATCTTCAATCTTTTACATGGTTCCATGTTTTGTTTTTTTCCCCATAGAAATAATCAATTTAATTTTTTTTCTACAAATGATGATTTCAGCTTTTTTTGAAATATAAATTCTTACCCTGTTTCTAATATCTTAAATTTAAAAAAAATTAAAATTCATTATTTAGAAATTTGATATTTTGTTTTTACTATTAATTTACAAATAGAGTTCATTTTAAAGTGTAAATAATTGCAATAAACTTTTAAAATTAGTGATTAACAATCGAAGTATTTATAATTATCTTTTATAGTTAAACAGAAGGGCAAAGAAAGCGTTTCATATGTTGTATAACCTCTACAGAATGCATTTGGAATTGTTTCACATCGTATCAATCACCGTATTTTTTCATAAAATGTAAATATTTTTGTAAAACGTAAATCATGAATGGCACCTTTGAAAATCTAAAAAATTACTAACAAATTATCTTATATCAGTCTAAAAAATCACTCAAAATATATAAGGCACGTTCGTTAATATAGTAAAAATTCCAAAAAGGGAAATAATCAGATTGAATTTAAAACACTAATATGCTAATGAATTTGTAATATATGCCTATATTTAAAACATAATTTTAATATTTATAATAAACTTTTCCATGACAAAAAATTCAATATTGATACATACGAATTTCGGAAATATATATATATTAATAAATTTTAAAAAATAATATATTAAGTCACAAATAAAATTATGCATTCACAAAAATACTATTAAAATAATTAGGTAAAATATTATTAAATTAATTTGTAATGACTTATTAGAATTTTCTTTTTTAAAAGTGATATAATCCCATGTATCCATATATTCAAATATTTCGATGCTTAATCTTCAGTCAGTTTCAAATATATGAAAAATTTTTCATTTCATTTGTTAAAATTTATATACATCAAAAAACATCTCAAGTTATTAGTCAAATGAAGTAGCCTAGTGGTTAGAGCATCGGGCTTCCATCCGAAAGTGCGGGAGTTCGATTCCCAATGCCACCAAAGACCCACCGAGTACATGCGATATACGTGCTCGTTAAATCTGTGGAATCGAAAGGAATCGGAGTGAATTCTCTGATGGTGCCATCTACCGGAGGATTTGAAGAGCAAAAACGTACTTTCACCTTTATGGTGCTCTGATTTAAACGAAAGACGCTCCCTATTGACCTAAATTCGCATAACCAAGACATAGTGAGCTTGGTATATAAAAGTGCCATAAGTAACAACATTTCACTCAGAATTTATTTATTTATAGTTATAATTATCATGAGTTTTGCTTTTTATCGTAAATAGCATAAGATCAAACATTATTTAGGTATTGTATTTTGCAAGTTTCACACTATAGAAAATCACTATTGTAAGCATTTAATTGTATCTATAATAATAATCGGATAACATATAATAGACAGGTAAATAAATACATTAGTTTGATATATATTTATCTCTCTAAATGTAGAACTAAGATTAACAATATTTTTTTCAATATAGACTTTTACGGTAATCGTTTAATTATTTTGTATATTAAGTTGACCTCTTTTATAATTTTATTTCTAGCATAATATCAGTTAAAGAAAATTAAGAAAAATAAAATATTAGAAACATAAAAATGTAAGGACTTGAAAAATTTCGTGAGAAAACTATGGTGCTCCATATAAAATATATTAATCTAAAAATAAAATTCGAAAATAGGTAGTTGATAATGTAATTCAATATAGGTAATAATGAACCCGAGCCAATTTCATATTCTCATAAAATTATTTTTTAATTTCATCAAAAATATGTTTTTAGCATTTGATAACTATATTGACTTTAATGGATAAAAATAATTAAATGAGAAGAAGTATATATTAAAGAAAATTTAAAAAATGCTAATTATTAATAAAATATGTCATAAGTTAATAATACGTGTATATTTTCCTCTTACATTTGTTGACAATGGCTTAATACTAACATAAAAAACATAAAAATATATAAAATAAATTTAACTTTAATAAAATAAGCCTAATATATTATAATTTTAATGCGCATGAATATGAAATTTGCTGGCAAATTACACTAATAATTTTTAAAAATTAATTTAAAAAAATGTGTATAAGATACATTTTCAAATAGAATATTTTTTTTTTAAAAAAAAGGGGGTATTTGAAAATATTGAAGGTTTATTTAAGACTTCAATAGACTTTCTCAACCGTCAAACAAATCTAAAATAATGGCTGTAGCCTTCTTTTCTTGTGCACTTTATTGCACCCGTAGGACATTAAGCATCGCTGTCCTTAAAGTGTTTTAAAATCGTCTCCGTCGCCCACACCTGGAGGTAGGGTAAGCGTGAATCGGATGTCCACATTCTCAAGACGTATGTGATCCCCAGGGTCCAAGACACTCCTTACCAATCGCAGTAATCCTTCAATAGAAGTAAAAATCTTCAACCCGGATGGATTCGATTTTCCACGATTTCTGGGAAAATCTCGATAGCTGGGTTTTATTGGCACTTCATCCTTATTTGGAGATCTAGTTGGTGACAGTAGTTATCCTTTTGTGCCCTCTCAAGGAGAGAGAGGAAAGAAAAAGCTAAAGCAATAAGAGAAATTGCACTGCCTGTTGCTGCAAGCATAAATCCCAAGAACAGCAGAAGTGAGGGAGTCCATACATCAGATATTTATGTTATGCTTGATTTATTTGATGGAGCCTAGCTATGTTTTTATGCTCTTCTTTCGTGAAAGTATTAATCACCATAGCTACAAAGAAGGGCCTAAAAAAATAGACTAAGTAAAATATAAAGAATGCATTCTAATTATAACTGTTGTTTTTGTGTTGCTTTAATTTTGTTTCATTTATATTAATTGAAGATAGCAAGTTTTCACTCCTAAAGTCTAAACAAGAATTGAATGCTCATCATTTTATTTTTAAGTTAGTCGCTTGAAATTAATAATAAAGAAAATATTCAAGAGTATTATATATATTTGATCAAAAAGAATGAATATAGGGGTGAATGGGAATTTATCAAATACTCAATTATATACAAGAACTCAGACACTTCAGAAAATATTCATTCATATTTCATTGTCGTGTGCCAGATAGGCTGGCATCATGGGGTGCGCTGCTCCACTTTTCCAACTGAACCATATTTTGGTATGGAGTCCGACTTCATCAGTACACACACGTCATAGGGACCCGTTTATAAGGTAGGCAACCATTCACACCTCTTTCATACAAGGAAAGGACAAAGACAGGATAGAAAGAGTAAGTACATCCATGCCCGAACCGGGACTCGAGCCCAGACACATCCTTATCTGTAGTCAGGCACGCTGACCACTAGACAAGTTGGTTGCTCAGAAAATATTAATATACTTAATTAAAACTCCACCCCTGATACATAGCCTTCTTTTTTATTCAAATTTCAACACGATAAAATATTTAAACACAAATAATACTTTTCAAAAAGCTAAATGCTGTTTTCAAGAATTATGCATCCTATATTTTCTTTTAATTAAAATTTAAAGAACTAAAATATGAAAATGTTTCTATTTTATAAGTTTCATCTTGGGTGATACATTTTTTAAACTAAGCATAATGTATTTTTGAAGCTTGAATAATTAATAAATAATAAATATTTAAAACATTAGGCAAAAAATTTTAAGAAAAGTTCAAACATTTTTTTTATCATTTCAAATATATAAGCAGTGTATTCATTCACTGCATACAACCAACATTTTATGACTTAATTATTTTCTCTAGTCAATTATATAAATAACTATCAAATTAATGGAAATAGTTTTCCTTAAATTTGTGTTGTTAATGATTTGGTTCCATAACCATGAAAAAATATTTTATGGATATAAGATATTTTTAGTAAATATAATTGTATTCAAAATCAGAAAGTTAATTCTAAGTTGCAGATTTTTCGGTATATTATTTATGGTACAAGATTTCTAACTTCTTTCGAAAACTCTATGCGAGACGAACATATAAGAATCGAGGTGGGTTTCTTTTGAGAGTTTTGATTTCATTAATTCTTAAACTTTTGGTTTCTTTCTAAATTATATCCACTAATAGCACCATATTATATTACATAGAAGCAGTATTGTATAAGGGCAAGTTGGCATATTATATAGAAAATATTCTTGAGAAAAATAGGTATAAAAAATTTCTAATTTAAAAATAAAGATAAGTATTGAAGCAGATTATGACAAAGAAAAAAGAACAAGATCAATATTAACACTTATAATATTTCATAAAGTTTCAAAAATGTCATCTAGCTAGAACTATTTAAGGAAATCATTCTCTAATATAAACTCAAAAGTGTTTTCTACTTTTGCAATTCAAACATGAAGCAGGGTTGTACAACAAATGGCCAATGGTGATAGGATCATTCACATTGTTTTCACAACTAGTAATATATAATTTAGAAAGCAAAACAAAAGATAATTTTGACGGCATATCTAAATCGGTTATGATAATCTTTTTAAATTTTAGTTAAATTATAAAACTTTAAACTTTAGATGCCACGTTCATACGATATGGAAAACATTTCCGGCGATATCAGTGATTTTAAACATTACTCTCTAGAACTAGTTTATCAAAATATGAATTATTGAATATAGAACAATATCTATTATCTCGTAATTTGAAGAATATTAAGATAAAGTTACACATTTTTCATTTGTTGTGGTTGTCCTCCAAATGTCTGACATCGTCAGACAAGGTCCATCAGATCATTGACCCTAAGGAAATCGAGGACCAGATGCGGGGATGAGTAAATGTCCCCTCTGGAGAGTCCCAAACAGTACTGGATGTGTTGAGGAGAAGCTTGCTCGGTTTTACATTTAGAGCATATCTCAAAGATTTTCTTGCTTTCGAGATACGAGGAACCCCTTTTGTGACCATTCTCTAATCTATAAATAACGGTATAAGAGACTATGTCGAATAAAGAGCCAGACTGCTTACTCGTGTACCAGTGATGGCAGAGAAGAATCATCAACATTTCGGAATTAACAATAGACAGATGTTCTAAAAAAGTGAGTGTAGAAGAGGAAGGATTATCATGGCAACATCCCTCCCTGGCCAGTTGATCCTCTAGTTCATTACCGTATATGTCTACATGAGAAGGAATCCAGGGAAAATAGACGCCATGGAATTCCGAAATGATCTTAAGTTTGAGAAGGATTGAGGTACTGGTTTGATCACCAATTTCAATTCATTTGTGAAGGTGCTGAAGAGAGCTTCTACTGTCCTAGAGAATCCAGAGGTCTAAAAAAGGATTGAGGTGAAGGTGCTGAAGAGAGCTTCTACTGTCCTAGAGAATCCAGAGGTCTAAAAAGGATTGAGGTGAAGGTGCTGAAGAGAGCTTCTACTGTCCTAGAGAATCCAGAGGTCTCCAAAATCACTTTCATTAAGAATAGCTTCAAGATCTTGTTCCATAGCTACTAATTCAATTTAGAAGACTGATGAGTAATCATTTCTCATTTAATCTACACAGTATCTTAATTTTAACATCATTGAACCAATGTGATCTAGTTTGGTAAATAATACCAGGAATCAATATTTTTCTGCAGTATTTTTATAAAAAATATAAATTTTCAAGGGAAATAATGTATTGCGATGTTAACTGCCATACAGAATTTATGCGGTATAGCTTCTGGAAGCCTTCACACCATCGAAGACTTTAATGTTGATTTATAATATGCTGGTAAAAATGAATTTATTTCTGTAATTCCTATTACTTTGATAATGTTATGGGAAAAAATCAGGAAAAAAATTCGTACATTTTGTTTCATTATTTTCCATCAAAAGCCAAATAAAATCAAAAGAAAGTGTTACTTAGCTGAAAACTCAGCGAAAATTGATGCAAAATACCAGTTTTGGCAACTCATTTTTAACTTAAAATGCATAGTTATTGAAGAATTTTAACGTCAACTAAGTTCTCCAAAAAATTATGACCTCACTAAAATGTCCTTCAATTTTTTAATAAATTCGAATGTTTCAAAACTTTTTCAGTTTATAATGAAGAATTACATTATTATAAAACAATATTTTTAGTTTGTTATTTTGTGAGAAATATTTTTGTAAAATATAATCACCAAATCAAAAAATTTGTACTAATTAATACCAAAATAATTGTAACCTCAAAGAAAATATTTCTTTTATTAATATAATAATTTTACAAGTTTTACATCAAAAACTGCAAATATGGCCTCCTTTATTTCGAATTAAATTAAAAATATACGATTTGGCATACTATTTACAACATTTATCAGGTCTTCTTCAAGAGAATTCCACGCATCTTTAATGGCACTTTTGAGCTCTTTAACAGAGCTGTACTGTTTATTTTCGTAGTATAATCGGCGAACTTAATATTCCCTATATGTTCTGGATAGGAATGAGATCTGGAGAGCGGGGAGGGTGTTGTAAAACAGGGATTTCTTGCGAATTTAACCAGTTTCTGGTACTTGCGCTCTAATGTATTGACGCATTAACATGCATAAATGTAAAAGAAATATCATTTTCTTCTAAAAAGGGATCAATGAGCCATCTAAGATTTCTTGATAAAGTTCAATATTCATTCTATTTGGAACAAAGGCTAGACCAAGCTTTCCGTGGGCACTAAAAGCTCCCCAAGTTCTTATACTTCCCCTCCAAAATTTCCTTTTAAAGGTACTTTTTTTTCTTTACGTAAATCGTGCCAGAAGTATCTGTTCTCATCAGACCCGTCAAGATTCCATTTCTTTTCATCACTCCAAATGATCTAAAAAAAATATATATATATATAAATTTGAATAAATGAACTTATTGTGTGAATAATGTAATAATGTGAAAAATTAATGAATTTTTACTAACTTCTGTCCAGTCTGTGTTCATATGTTCCCGTCCAAATTCTTATCTTCTCACTTTATCAGCAGCATTAATTGCGTGTGCTGGTTTCAACTCTTTCCGCCAATGTTTGTTTCGCTTTAAAGTATTTCTAGCAGTTTCTCGATGGACATCAAGCTTCAAAGTGCGACGAATCTGTTCACAAGATTTAGAAGAATTGGACGCTTCACGAAAAATATGTCTTTTATCTCATTCTGACAGCTTCGCTTTATGTCCTGAACGTTTTTTAGACCGATATTGCTTTGGATTATATAAAAAATTGTTAATAACTCGGGGTGATATTTTTAGTCTCTGAGCAATTTCACGATTGCTGATTCCTTCTTGTTGGAATGCTGTAATTTGAGCTTTTTCATTTTTATTTGACGATAATCCACTAAGCATTCTACTTACACACACAGTACAAAAAAATATCCAAAAATAAATCGCAATCAGACCACAATACTAAATAAATAACAAAGTTAATTAATTAGTTAATTAATTAATTAATTAATTAATTAATTAGTTAATTAATTAATTAATTAATTAATTAATTAATTAATGAAGTTATAAATGTTTGGCATGTTTTCTTTGATATTCCTAAATTTTCCCTTTGTTATATATAATTCGGTTACAAAATAAATAGTGGTAGGTAACTAAATAATTTTGCATATTTAAAAAATGTTTTATTGGCATTCTATCTGTTAGTGGATTTTTAAAAACGATATTTTTAGATGAGGTTATAATTTTTTGGAGCACTTTATTAACTCAAGGAATTTATTTCTGATATAACTAGACTGTAAAATAATTTCAAATTTCAATGATGTCCTTCTCGTACCTATTTGTTTTTGATGCTGCATTTTCTAAAATGTTGTTTTTGTTAACGTTAAATGCTGTTTTTCATAGAAGACTAATCGAGTGTATTAAATATTTTTAATATATCATATGTTAGCATATATATATGAAATGCATATCTGCTTACAAATTTGAATACATAATTATAAAAATAATAATTTAATTTAATATACATCTTTTAAAAGTATAGACACATAGTATTTTTACTATGCATCTAAATTCTAAATTCATTTGAAGAATTACCATTTCGTTCCTTCTGAGAATTATATTTCAACAACAATTTGAAGCTTCAGGACATATCTACGCGAAATTTCTCAAAGAAACTAAGAGAAAATAAATATCGTCTTTTGAGCCTATAATCCCCCAAGACATCTACTAAATGTCCAATAACGTTATCTTGGAGTTACGGGGCAGAAAATAAAGAAGCAGCAAAATGACGGAGGTGCTTGGTAGTCTGTGGGTAATATTTCAAACGGTTAGAATATTGGAAAGATGGATTGGAGACGGACAGCAAAGTAGTCATTGTCTTTCTTAGCTTGGTTGCCTTGGTTACCATTTATAAGACTTCCTTCCTCTTATCTCGCATCTAGCCTCTTGTGTGCGCATCTTTTGTCCTGATTCTTTTGTGTGGGCGTAATGTCCATCCTGTGCAGGGGAAGGAGAACGGGAGGCTCGGTTCGTGCTGTCCGAGGAGGGAGATCTCTCACAATGGAAGCGTAACTGGAGAAATGGCACTTCAAGATGATTGTTATTTGAGATCAAAATGCTTATTGAAATGTTTCCGTTTTTCTTTAAACTGGTCAAAGTTTACTCTTATATTCATTTAAGAATATAATTCCATGACCAAACACTATGCCATGAAGCTTTAAAACAATTCACCTCTATATATCTTATTAAATACGGTTTCTCTCATATCTTTAACTTCATACATTACGTTATAACTTTATATACATAAAGCAAATATATATATATATATATATATATACATCAAATTCTGCTTAGTGTATGAAATAATAAATAATTTCATTCATTATAAAAGTGTTTTAATATTTTATTTCACTCTTCAAACTATCTTAACAAAATTCTTGAAAGAATTTTAATTATGCGTTAATTATAAATACTATTGAAAAACTGATATAGTTCTAAATAAAACAAAAATATATTTTTAATAAAATGTATTTATGTAATAATAAAATATATTTTTAATAAAAGAAAATTAATTATTTTGTTAAATATATATGCTATTTTTTTTGCTTTCTAAGAAAAATTAATTGAAAATCTAAATTAAAGTTTCAAACATGGTATAATATTTATAAGTCGATGATAACAATAGATCCAATAGCAATTGATATTTAAAAAGAATTTGAAATTTAAACCATGTAAACGAGTATTAGATGGTTTTTTTCGGTAAAATTAGTAATAAATTTTTAAAATATTAATTTAAAATATAGATCTTTAATTTATACGGTTATGCTTTTTAATCAATGAAACAATATCTTTTACATATATAGATTCAAAAGTCGATAATATATATTTTTATTATAACACTTCAAATTGTCTTTTAAAAATGATAAAATAAGATTGTATACGAAATTTTAGTTTAAATATTTTAAGAATTCAGCATATGTGTTTTTTAAAGTCCTTAAAATTGTTCTTCGTTACATTCCTTCTCACACCCTATTCATTTAATAAAAAGAAATGTTATTTTAAAACCAGTTTACCGATATTTTACCAGGGTCATGTTTAAAATGTTTTATTTTATATTTGCCTACGTATTATTCATTATATATTTAACATAAAAATAGTTTAAAATCAACTTAATGTAAAATGGTATCAAAATACTATGAAATTTATAATTTTATTTTACTTTTCTAAAATTACGAAACTGCTTTAATTCAAAACAATAGTCTTATTTGAAAAAAAAATTATGAAAGTTTTGAATAAATAAAAATATTTTATGTAAATTAACTTTAATTATATCCATAGTTTCACTGCAATTTAATGTTTTTGTAATGCAATAAACATCAAGAATAATTATCAGACATATTATTGTGAAATTATAAGCATTGCAATCTTTTAAATAAATATAACAGTTGACATTAAATGATGAATTATTATTATTTGTTCATTAACCACTCTGATATTTAAAGTTTTCCCATTGTTACAAGTTCTTTATTCTTCGAATGAAATAAATCAATAAAAACAATGTATCGATTCTGGTAATTGTGTTATCCCAAAAGCAAAGCTCCGTCAATGGCGATCTGTGAAACAGTAATTCTGAAATTAACGTCATAAAAGTCCAGTATTTTCTCTTAATTATGTCGGAGAAAAAAACAGTTAAGACGAAAAGGTTAATCTTTAATACTACCAGATTTTCTCACTTAGGAAAGTTGCGGAAAAAGAAATGGCTTCTAATTTGATATAGCTTAAACAAAGAGATTGCTCACGCAAAAGTTTAAGAAAATAATTGATATAATTAAAGTGTGTGATATTTTGTTATAGTAATTCATATTAATGAAATTAAAATAGTAAACAAATTAAAAACTGGGGCACAGGTGCCGTATAATCCATGATGCTAAATTCTGAGATTGGCAAATTTTGGGCGGATTTTTTTATGTATCTGGCAAAATTGTTTTTATTACGTCATACATTTGGAGACCAGTAAAAATTATGCAAAAAATTCTATTTTGGTAACCCTAGTATTTACGACATCACGCACGTCACGATACGTCATTTTGGCAACATTTCTCCATCGCCAAAAAAATTCAGAATTTTGAATCATGGATTATACGGCACCTGTGCCAAAACTGCAGGCAGTAAGTTTATTCCAATTACCATGATATTGTATACATATTAGTCAGTATAAAGAAGTAAAGAAAAATATCCATGCTAAGCGCGTTATTTTTTATTGTCTATTCAATTGTTCTTAATATTTTTTAGCTGGAAAGCTAATAATGGATAATAATTTATTTGATATTGTTTGCGAATATAACGAAGTTGCATTTTTGTATCATATCGTATTGTATAAAGGTATTCAAATAACAACGAATGCTTCAAAATATTAATTTTAAATTTGACGAGAATTGAATTTTTTTTTTTAAAAAATATGTACATTCATTTTATATCATTACTTTTAGTTACTTCACAAAAATATTCACTTGCGAAATTCGAGCAGTTACTGAAATTCGATATAAACCATACTACGTAATCGAACATTGTTCATTCTGAGCAGTGACAAATTCACTTGAATTCAAAAAATCTTGAGCATTTCACAGAACGAAAACAAAAAACAATGATGTTTAAAATCATGTTATTCAAAACAGCAGCTCGGGAACTTCTAAACTCTGTCATTTTATATACAGCAAGGAACAAAGCTACTTTAGCCGCTGGCTTGGATTCTTCCCCTTACTACGTGCTTCGAATGACATCCAGAGAAAAAGAATGCGAATCTTTCGAATAAAAATACACATACCGCTTCGAATATTTTCTTAAAAGCATTCTCAGAATACATAGAGCTTTCGATTGAAATCCGCTCAAGATGCATACGAAGTCTGCTTGAAACTCAAGAAGTTCCATTTTTATATGAAAACTACGAAGTGTAAAATGCCAGGCTTTTAGGATAAAGTGTTTCAGCTATCGTTTTACATGTAGCTTACGATGTATCACTCACGATAAGAGTTTGTTTTTAAACTGAAACTTTTTGCACTTTTTAAGCGAAATTCATAAGTTTCGCGATATCTTTTATACCTGAGTTTATTCTTTCCATACTTTACTAAATTTTTAACATGAAAGTTTGTAACCAGATTCTTGTTTTAAAACTCCTTTAATGAGTTTGGGAGGTAGTTTTTAAGGGTTATTAAGTAATGTTTTAATATTAAATATTTAAAACTAAAAGTGGTAGGTAAAATAAATAAAAAGTATTTAGTGTATTTTTCAGAATGCACTAAAAATAATATTTATTCGAAATAATATTTCATTTTGTTTTTCTTTAAAGTTTATATTTCTGCAAAAATTAATTACTATTTTTTTTTAAGCAAAAATATAAATTTTAAGTATTTTTTCATTTTTAAGTTACTATTTCAAAGTGCTCTTAAGCAAAATAATTCATAATATAAAAAATTAGAAAATTTCTTACTCAATAACTTAACTGTCTTATAAAATAATCTCGTTTGAATTTATAGTGAATTGTGATTTGTAATATTCTGAGAAAGCTATTTAATATTTAGTAAAAAAAAATAATTAGTGACACACATATATAATAAGTGGACATAAAAATGAAATATTTAATTATTTTCAATTAATAAAGTTATACTTTATTAACCATATTTTCTAATTAAAAGCTAAGATATACAAAAAAAGTCTACATTTTTTAAATGTTATATTTTATCAACAACTATATACTCTAATTAAAAGACAAGTTATATAAAAAATTAAGCAACCCTCTCATTCTAGAACTGAATTCATTTCTAAATAATTAAAAATTATTCTTTTGATTGAAAGCTATGGAAGCATGTCAAATTATTATACTTACTTTAAAAATCAAATATATTTTCAGCCAAAATGCCAGATCAAATACTGATGTATTTGAAAAAAGTATGAATTTCTCAGTATACAAAAGTGTCACAAACAAGGAAAATTTGGGAATGTTGATAATTTTTTGCAATATGTCTCAATAATACTTAATCATCAACTAAGTAAATTGGAATTATCGTCATGTATTATTGATGATATTATATGTCATAGTAAAACTAATAAAGGTACATCGTTTTAATAGAAAAATACAGTTTCGATACTCCTTTATCCAATGAACAAAAATCTACCATCTCCGATTTACAATTTTTTTGGTTTTACTCTTGAAATATGGTAATTTTTTTAAAACAATTAATTTAATTTTTTATTTATAAGCAATAAATATTATGGATGAACAAAATTCCATAAAAATTGTAATCTTTTTATGACAATATTACAATTTGAAGTACTCGTATATCTGTATGTGTTTTCTGTAATGCATTTGTGTATATGAAAAATCTAAAATAATTAGGTCAAATTCGATGCAATATTTTGAAATAAATTTGTCTTATAACAAAAAAACAAAGCAAAGGCAGGAAAATTATGAAAATTGTAATGTGCGATTTTTTTATTAAAACATTTGTCCTTAACTCTAGTTTACCGGGCGTGTAATTTTGATTTTTTAGGAAAATTGAAAAATGGATTGCATTTTTGTACTTTTTCTTGTGCTGACA
The DNA here is from genome assembly GCA_037975125.1 of Latrodectus hesperus. NCBI lineage: Eukaryota > Metazoa > Arthropoda > Arachnida > Araneae > Theridiidae > Latrodectus > Latrodectus hesperus. The sequence goes on from CM075852.1 coordinate 1,129,232, forward strand.
TTTAACAGTTGAATGAGATAAAATACATATTTTGAAGTCTATTTTTTTTTAAAAAAAGTTTGCAAATCGTGAAATTCTCTTTATGGTATAACTAGCTTTACGGATGAGCATCAATTTGACTCGGTTGTGACAAAGTTTTTCGTAAATTAGCTTTATCCTTGCAAAAACACAATAAAAGTATGAATACGAGGTTATTGGGCTCGTTATTCCAAATGAAGTAAGCCCGATAATCAACATTAGAAAGGACAAAACAATGTAAATTGCAGCCAGAATATTGCGAACAAAATGTGTGGAATGAATTTAGAATAGTAATGTTAGTACTAGAATTGAATAGTTATTGAATAATAAAACATTTTATAAATATATATACCTTATAGTTTTTCATTTTTTATTTATTTAAATGACTTACTTTCAAAGTGATTGCGTCGTTCATGTATTAAATTGACGAGGGTTCTTTGAAATAGGTACATAAGAAATGCCCTAAAGTCTGATAAAGTATCCCCTAAAACACGCTATATCAGTTCTGCGCTATAGAAAAGCGCGTTGTACGAACATTCTCGTAAAACGAACTCGTATGGCCTCGTATAACGCTTTATGTACGAATGATTCAAGTTTAACTTTTCTCGTTAAAGAAGGTTTAAATCAAATATTAAAGAAAAACTCTATTATGAACAAAATGAAATTAAAATTAAATTAAGAACATTTTAAATAAAATTTTATACAAATGTAACTGAAAAACAGTTTTAATTTCAAATGAATCAAATAATTATTAAAACCTTTTTATTGCATATTTATTCGCTGTAGGAGCTATCTGAAATAACGTTCCACCGACAATTTTCTTAGCAAAATGTTCAAAGATCAATAATATACTTTAATTAAATTTTATAAAACACAATTGACACAATGTACAAACGCATGCGAAATTGATTGTGAACTGTACAAACCATTATAAATTTCAAAATACTGAAATATAACTTTAGGAATCAACGCGTTATAAGACGGACATGTAATCGTATTATAAAAGCGCCGTGTTTTAAAGAAAATTACCGTGTTCTTTTTTTTTATTTAAAATTTTTTAAGAAAAACGATAAAATAAGAACTGAAAACTTTAGGGAAGAAATGTCTTCCATTCAAGCATGCTTATTAAAGCCTGTCATTCTTAAGCACCAGGATTCTCATAACTAAACGTGAAAACAAAAAACAATTCAACAGAACTTGTATCTGAATTATAGATTTTCTAAGTTTATATTCCTGCCATGTAGGAATGAAAAATCGTTCTGTACGTCCGTCTGGAGAGACGGATCGAAGAGGCAAGATTGCCTTGTTCGTCGAATGAAAAAAAATCTTCGAAAGACACTCGGTCAAACGGAGCCCCATTACTGGAGGGCAGTTCGATCAGATAAAATATTGGGCTGCTATTACCCTAACCGCAAACCCGAGAAAACAATTCGACGGTAGCCTGTTGAAAAAGGGCCCTGTGACAGAAAACACGGAACGGCCATCATGAAATGGCAACGCCACCCTCTCTCAACCCCTCAGTCACAGCAATAAAAACGTATCTCAGTTTTTAGATTCTTGACAAATGATTCCCACTTGCCTTTGGTCGAATATTTTCTTTCCATTCCACTGATGTTCTTCTTCAGTGTGGATTGAATGTTCTCGGCATTCACTTATTCAAGTTTGAACTTTTATAGAACTTTAAACTGGATAACTATTTGATTCTGTAAATTTATGATATATAAGGTACTTTTTTAAAATATAACATAAGATATTTAAATTTAGATATGGATTTACTATGAGGGACTTTTAACTTATTGTTAAAAAAGCTTGTTACTTCAATAAAGTTCGGTTTAATATATTATATATAGTCTACCTACGTTTTTTCAAACATGATTTCCGTGTTATACAAAATATGATTACTTCTTAAGATTTTATACAGCTTCAATGTAAATGGGAAATCTAAAACTGTCTTTTTTTTAATCAATGTACGAAATAAATTACTAAAAAGATGGGGGAAATAACGAATAGACCTGAAAATTTGAATTACTTTAACGTCAGGATACTTAAAATTTTTGGTAATACAAGGGCATTTTTGTTATTTCTGAGAAGTAAAGAATCATTTCTGTAAATTTACAGCATATTATGTGCTTTAAGTGTAACTTCTTCTTCAGCACGACAGCCCGGGGTGGTCCAAAGCTTTCTTCAGAACACTCCTCCATTGTGTTCTCTGGGAGGCGACAGTTCTCTAATTTGTCTCTTTCAGCACTTTAAAATCCTCCTCTACACAATCAGTCCATCTGAGTTTGGGCCGACCCCTAGATCTGTTTGCAATGGGCCTATAATTAAAAATTCTTGAAGTCAAAGACGAGTGGTCCATTTGACAGATTTGGCCCACAAACCTCAAGTGACATATTTTAATATAATCGACGATATCAGCTTCCTTAAAAAGTTTACGTGTAACTTACGAGTGTAAAAAAGTTTGACAATACAATAATTACATGAAAAAAATTCAATAAATGAGATTAAGACTTACATTTGCTAATTTTTAGTGCTGATTTAATATTTATTCATGCAAATTATTAGTATAATTGATTAAAATTCAGATATAGTAAATTCTAAAATATACAGGTAAACTTAAAGCTTACGATATATTAATCCATTTAGTTTGTTATTAAAAAAGGAAACAAATTGATAGAGCTTTATTAAGTTGTATTAATATTTAATTTTTTTAAATGAAAAAATCATTCTATTAAAAAAATTTTAACAAACAAATATAAATAAAGCATATAAATTAGCTTAAAAATTTATATTTCCTATTTTCTGTGGCATAAATAAAAAAATTTGTTAAAGGATCTTTTTCTTTCTTCTCCAAATTAAATGAAATGGAACTAGAGAATGTTTGAACTATGCAGCATTACAGCACATATTTTATAAGAAATTCAGACTTCTTGTTATTATTAAATTAACTTTTAATTCACTAAAGTTAATAAATTACGAAAATTTTAACTAAGACAGTTTAATAACTAATGCTTTGTTTTATAGTAACAATAAAACAAATGTATGCATCTCATCCAATTAAATTAAACTGCTAACTTGTTATTAATAAT
>CM075852.1:1137338-1339838 GCA_037975125.1 Latrodectus hesperus
TGCGGTTACGGTCTCCAAGATTCGTTCTCCGTTTCAGAATCAATTCGGGATGATAATAGGGTGTTTGAAATACGCTCGAAAATCTCATTTTTCTAAAACTTTTCCCTACCCAACATGCTTTTTATTTAATAAAATATATCGTAATTTATTTAATAAGACAAGTATTGAATCATCATGTGAAATATCATAATCTCGAGTCATCAGATAAAGAAAATGAAAGGATTTTCTAAAAAAAAAAAACTTTTACATATCTATTGAAATTAATTTTTATCATAAATAGGATAATCAGAGTGAAATTCCAGCAACTCAATGCTCTTTAAACGTACTGGTTCAAGAAAGAGTTTCCTAAAAGAACTTTTACATATCGATTGGAAATTAAGTAGGATAATCAGAATGAAATTCCAGCAACTCAATGCTCTTTAAACGTACTGGTTCAAGAAAGGGTTTCCTGAAAAAATCTTTTACATATCTATTGGAAAAATTAATTTTTATCATAAGTGGGATAACCAGAATGAAATTCCTGCAACTCAATGCTCTTTAAACGTATTGGTTCAAGAAAGAGTTTCCTAAAAAAACTTTTACATATCTATTGGAAATTTTAATTTTTATTACAAGTAGGATAATCAGAATGAAATTCCAGCAACTCAATGCTCTTTAAACGTACTGGTTCAAGAAAGAGTTTCCTAAAAAATCTTTTACATATCTATTGGAAATTAATTTCTTTCAAAAATAGGATAATCAGAGTTAAATTCCAGCAACTCACTGCTCTTTAAACGTACTCGTTCAAGAAAGGGTTTCCTAAAAAATCTTTTACATATGTATTGGAAATTAATTTTTATCATAAGTAAGATAATCAGAATGAAATTCCAGCAATTCAATGCTCTTTAAGCGTACTGGTTCATTGTTTTCCATGAGCTGCAATTAGAAGCATACATTTTAAATAACGAACTTTATTTCTATCAAATTACACGTTTTAGCTACTGTATAAATCGAATCCTTATTCTGATGCTCCCACAAATTTTTATCCGAGGTTGAATTGAGAATTACTGCAATGAAATTTACTGAATGAAATTTATATCAGGATATCTGTTTCTGATTGACTTGACATAAAAGCTATGCTTCATTTTGATATATTGATTACAAAGCTAGTAATTAATTTAAATTATCATTAACGCTGATTTTTTGCACTGCCTGTAAAGTCTATTATGCCATGATATGAAGTTTGACAATAAAATTCTTTTATTAAGAAAGAAATGTGTGATTATTTTCTTTTTAAAATTGACATCTATGGTTAACCACTAATGATAGAGTAGAAAAGAATAATATTTTTAATCATAAACTTAAAACCATAGCTTAATTTTTTAAATAAATAATTTTTCTGTTTGGGAAGTGTTGTTTTCTTCTTATTGTTGAATATATGTTTAAATGTTTTCCATTTTTCTGTCCATATGAAATGCACTGAAAGTATAAATGAAAGGAATCCCAAATTTAAAACTTTGTAACTATCAGGAATTTTCCAACATTCAAAACCTCATTCGACTTTTTTCTAAATTTTTACCTTGTATTGTTGTCGAGAACTCATTTCATGGTATAAAACAATGTGGTGGTATGCACTTCAAGTGCTCCTCAATTTTTCTCAAATTTGAGGTTCATATTGTTAGCTATGTTGGTTTATTTCTGGCAAGCATAGAACTTTGGCATTCTGTATCATCTCGTTTTTGTTTTGGTAAGACAATTTTTTTCTTTTTTACTGTAAACATTTCTGTGGATTCAAAGATGCAAATGATGTTTTTAAAAATATATTTTGTGTTTAAAGGCATTTGTAAAATTTGTGTAATGTTTTTTTTAATTGTGATTTATTGCATATGTTTTCGGCGCCATTTTGTTTCGACACGCTCGAAGACACGTTAGAAAATTTAGTTTACTTCAAAAAATGTATGAAATTAAGCTTCCTGGTAATAAAAATATTTATTTTTGCTTAATAAGTCTTATTTTTACATTTTAAAGCATTTGTAAAATTCATATAATATTTTACTTGTGATCTAAGCTATCGTGTTTTCAGCGCCATCTTGTTTCTTCAAAAATGAACAAAAATAAGCTTGATGAAAAAATCACTAATTTTCACCAAGGCATATATTCTCAACGATGTTTTTAACGAAACTAAGTAGATAGTAAATTTCTAAGCCTCGATATTTCCTCAAAGATAAATTACACGCTTTCTCTTTGAAATTATTGAGGAATTTTTATATTTAAATTTTGAAAATATTCACTACAATTATACATTCATCTAAAAGTAATTTCTACATTTTCTACATTATTTTTTATTAATTGTGTAAATTTATAAAAGTTGATTCACTATTTCATAAATTCTCACAAAATATGACATATTTACCAATTTAATAAAAGTTATTTTTACAAATATCTATATCAAAGTTGCCGTGCGCATATATGCGCATTTTAAAATAATGGTATCAATTACTAGAAATGGCTATAAGCTTTGCTTTTTCTATTTAACAAACTATTTTCCGTTTGACATCATTTTATATAATGCTCTAACTGGACCACTATTTCATAAATTTTCATTCAGATTTAATATTTTCACCATAATAAATTTCTTACGCTTCCTTGAATAAATTGTAAACAAGTAATATCGCCATCAAAAATATCTGTTATTGAAAGTATTATTATTTAGAAAAATTTTTACAAAGCTACACATTTGGAGTTTTTATTTTTGTTAACTTCATTTTGAACTCAATTAACAATAATTCAGTTCAAAATGAAGCTCAATATAAGTTCCTGAAATAATAAGTTTATAAACTGTTATTTCTATTTCTATACAAATGAACTCTGAAAAAGAATAAAGTTATTATTCAATTAAACATGTGAAATTCTTAGTATTTAATTTTTTTATTTTTTCCCCAGGCGTCCCTTGGTTTTGGACGATCAGAGTCGTATATCAAGCTTGAACAATTAGGTGAAGGCTCATATGCTACAGTTTATAAAGGTTTCAGTGAGTAAGTACATTTCCTTACCTGAATGCAGCAAAAATTGTCTCAATTTATGAGGGTATTTTAATTTGTGCATATATATATATATATATATATATATATATATATATATATATATATATATTATTAATAGTATATTTTATAAAATACAATGAAAAATGCCAAATGGAGAATAGTACATTGAAAATATTAATTGCATTTAATATTTTCAATGTTCTATTCTCCATTTGGCATTTTTCATTGTATTTTATAAAATGTACTATTAACTATATCTTAGTAATACTATTCTAGCTGCTTTTGCGTCAAATGTATTGCTAAGCTTAAGCTTAAATGTTTTTATATATTCTTGTCCTTTTCAGTTCTATATCTAACTTTGCATTTTATATTTATTTCTATACATATATATATATATATATATATATATATATATATATATATATATATATATATATATATATTATACATATATCGATATATATATATATATATTGTCGACCAATTAAATAAATATTTAATACATAATAAAAATATGTTCAATATTAAGCTTTTCACAAAATATTTTTCAACATTAATAAAGAATAAACTTAAAAAAGTAACAGGATACTCTGAGTAAAATATTTAATAACTGTATTATCTGTATTTATAAATATATCGAGTATGTCCCATTTTTCAAATTAATTTGGATCATTTAGTATTTTTTCAGAATCATTTTATTTATGTATGCGTACTAATTATCTAGTATTTAGAACTTTCATACACTGATGTAGTTTTAGTTAGTAACTTTGAAACATTTTTTGGAAGAAAAAGTTAAATGTTGAAACTTGTATTGAAGCAACATCCTTTATTTGTATTGCATAATCAAAACAAATATATCCTGTATACCTATCGGATATGTCTATCAGAGAAAATGTATAAAATATTTTGCAGTTAGTTGTCTTTTTTATGGCTATTTAGGCAATAATAAAGTTATCTTCACGCAAAAAGCCTAACATTTCTAAACTTGCCATTCCTCTAAATTTCAAAACATTATATTTTGTATTGTAAGCCACCAATTCGATAAATCATTATCATTGCTTTTAACAATAAGCTTATTTGAATATAGCACTTGACCAAACATATATTACCATGAATCAATATTTTCAATTGAATCAAATTTCGAGAAACATTGAGCCACACAGCGCACTTCCTTGAAAATAAACGTTAAAGCAGACATTCAAAAATTGCGTTCATCGACATTATGTGCAGAATAAAACTTGTAGGCTTAGATAGTGTTACGGAAGAAAGTATAAAAATAGAACTTATTTTATTATAAATGAAAAAATTGTGCTATTGCGCTGTATGACTCATTCAACTAAAGTCTTTTCCTATCGATTTTTTGGAATGTTTTGCTTCATATCATTTTGTTGGCAATGGAATTGGCAGTCTGACTTGTGAAAAAACCGATACCGAAATCTCTTTCAAGCATTGATAAGAGAAATACCATTTCTTCACAACATTTCCTTCATGGAACATGATTTACGACAAACAGTTCACATCGTAGATCACGTGTGACGGGTTGTCAATAAAAGCAAGCGATACTTAAGTGCTTTGACACTATTTATTTATACTTCTTTAAGCAACTTTATGCTTTTGTTAAATGGTACGATTTTTGGTTATTTAGTAGCATATTTTTCTTTCGGAGACGTAAGGATTACCCATGAGTTTTGATTTTAATAAAAAAAGTTATAATTTCTCATTAATATCTTTCTACTCTTTTGATAATGTTTGTGCTTTTATAATATTTTTGTGCATTTTATGAACAATCTTTAGAAATTATTAAACATTAAATGAACTGTTTAAACTAATAATAAAAAGACTTTTAAAATAACAGCATTTTAATAAAGGGCTAATGTATAAGATCATTTAATGAATACTCTTCTAATAAGTTTGTAGACGCACATTTTTTTCTCTTCAAGAAAAGACCTCTTTCTTGTGTCAAAAATAATTATAAAAAATTTATGTGAAAATAATAAATGAATTTATATATAAATACTGTGCTATATATATATATATATATATATATATATATATATATATATATATATATATATATATATATATATATATATATATATATATATATATATATATATATATATATATATATATATATATATATATATATATATATATATATATATATATATGTATGTATGTATATATATATATATATGAATTCTTAAATATAATATAATATAATCTTTATCTTCAAACATGAATAACCTAAAATAAAATGCAAAAACTTGTTGGCTAAAATGAGCACATCTTTTTAATTTCAATCATAAATAAAAAAGAATAAGTAAATTGGAAGATATTTTATTAATTGTGTGGTGTAATTTTAATATTGCGCGAAAAAGAACGTATAAAAATATTCGTATTAAATAAAATAAAGAAACAAGCAATTATGATTTATAAATTTTTTATTAAAATATTATTTCAACTTGAAATTGTGCTTCTATAAATAAAAATTTCAAAATATTTTTATCATCATATAAATTTAATCTTTAAATAGTAGCTAAACTCCTAGTTTTGTATACTTTTCAAAGCTAAAATGTACATAAACTTATAATTTGAGAAAAGAGATATCTCTTAAGATATAGAAATTTTAAACTAAATAAACGTGTTCTTAATAAAACAATTATTAAATTGAAACTAAAATGATGCAAAATTTATTATTTATTTAAACGACAGCTCAATGTGAATATACTAAAGTACATTTTTATAAATCTGAAATTAATGTTTTTATGAATGTTACTTTTATAATATCCTGATAATAAAAGGGAAAATACACATGATTCTAAATAAGAATTTAAGAAATTGGAATTCTGAAAATATATATCTGTATTAATATCGATATCATTGTACATATTTTCACAGCATTTCATTTACTGACTTCTTATTCAGTCTTCTTTAAATTTAAGATGATGATAAAATATGTTTTCATAAAAAGTTTTACGATAGAAGATGTTTTTATGAACAAAACATAAAAGACTTTTTTCCAATTTCAGAAATGCACGTTTGATGTTATGGCATCACTAAAAGTTCTTCATTTGGAAAATAGGAATCTATAAAATACTTTATCTTGATAAAAATAGCATTATATTTATTGTTTTATGGTATTTTACTTCGACAAAAATTTTCATTTTAAGCTTCCTATTTTGAAAAGACTTCTACTTGTCCTACTACATATTTCTAGTTTTAATTTAATAGAGATATATTGCTTTAAAGTGACAAATCATCACTTTAAAAATATTTATTCAGTATAAAAAACGAAGACCTTATTTATTATTTATTTCTGCTATATTTTTCTAATTTATTTTGTAAAATAATTTTGCTCATTTCAATATAGCGAGTAATATTAATATACCAGTTACGAAAGCATTTTAAAAGAGGTAAAGGATCATAAATATTTGTTTTCATTAACTTATTAATAAAAACACATATGTAGAAATATTTAGACACAGCTATCAAGAAGCTACAATATATATATATATATATATATATATATATATATATATATATATATATATATATATATATATATATATATATATATATATATATATATATATATATATATATATATATATATATACACATATATCATAAATTTTGTAAACGAGAATCCTATGTTTAAGGGAATTCTCGTAAATAAGAAATATATACTTGTTTTACTACAGCGGCTATATTTCTTAAATAAGTATCAGAAATATATATGGTAATATATGGTATACATTCAAATTAATTGAATTGTGTTTTTGATAATGAGAAATAATGTAATTAAAAGAAATAAAATTTTTAGAATTAGTAGATAAGTTTTTTTAGGAGACCACAGATTTAGAATATTTAGGAATTTTATTTTTCACATTATATTAAGATTTACTATTAATATTATATTTAATGAGATCATATATAATAGAACTGTTTCCATTTATTTTCAGATTTATCGCTCATAATATTTTTTCAATTCAAAAAAAAAAGTATCAAATTATTTTATCCTTATAGAAAAGTATTCGCAAACCATTTGAAGGTTATATTGGATCAGATTTACGTATTATACACAGACCCATGAATATTTTTGGAGAGGGGCTTAATTACGTAACCTGCATAAAGATGAAATTTTTTTCTGAACAATGTATTGTTTCCCAAGTTGATGTGGCTTTGTATAAAAAAATTGCTTTCAAATTTTTAAAAAATTTCTCAGTGAAATTACTGAGGATTTATTTGTAAAATATGAAAAAATGCTCTAATGGTAGATTGAAAACTTTAATTTAAAATTATTTTGAATTTTTTTCGTGCGAAATAATATTTAAATTTTTTTATTGTTCCATTATAACACAAAAATCATATGTACATTTCATGCAGGAAAAATAAACAAGCTTTTGTTCAGAATAAAATTGTAAACACAGATGTTGATTACTTTAATAAAAAATGGAATTATTACCATAAAAAAGAAATTTAAATATTAAATTTAATTAGTTAGTACATGATTAAAAATATATTTAAATTTCACATTGATTTATTAAATGATAAAATAAATTTTATAATTTACCAATGGGTCTTCGATAATATATTTTCTATAGATCGCACAAAATGAATCATTAATACCACATTCAAACAAATTTAATTATTTAATTTTCAAACAAATTTATTATAATTAAAATAATTCAACATTTATTTATACATCACATGATATCATTGTTCACCTAAGTAGGAAAGAAAAAAAATCTTTCCTACTGTAATTTTTGTTTTACAAATTTCGATAATGTCACATTCAACAGAAATCTATGGCATGAAATATACAGAAAAATGTGTAAATTATTTCAGGGAATAGAATAGCAGAATATATCAATAAATTTATTATATTTTTAATAACTTTTTTCTGTGCATGATAACGCTACTCTGCATAAATAGAATGACCGCACACAATAAATATTTATATAACACTTTTATTATATGACTGAAAACCAAATCGAATAGGAAAGACGGATTTACCAAAGGCTTATAAATTTTCGGCCCCATACATTATTAAAAAATGCTTTAAATTATAAACTGTGTTTATTTCTTACTTAATGACACTGACTTGCCCTCTATATTTTTATGCTCTGCCCTTTACACACAGCATGTTTCAAAAATTTGTTTTTAAAAAAAAAACACATATAAAAATGTTATTTAATTTTAGTTTGAATTTCACTCCATTCTAATTGTAGAAATTATAAAATAATACACATTATAAAGTAAAAATTATGTGATTCATACGTTTCCTTTTTTAAAAATAATTTAAATTAGATTTTACAGATGAAGGTGATTTTGAACAAAGACAAAATCTCGTACCAGTAGTCTTTGATGTTAAATAGTAGTCATTGATTACAATAGTAGTCATTGATTACAATTTCAACGTTGCTAATGATTAAAAACATCAGCACTTAAATAATCACTTTTATTAACAAAAACCTAACTTTAAATAATCACTTTTATTAAAAAAAATTAATGTAAATTCTCTTTTCTTATTCATTATTTGAGATAAGATAAGCCCGAAATCCCTTAATTTTTCCAGAATTACTTATTATTATAACAAAATGTATGCTAATTATGATTATAAAGATATTTATATTACATATTTTCAATTCTAGGAAATAATAGAAACAGTTTTTGAATTTAAAAACGCAACACATATTATGTGTTCGATTTGAAAAGACGAGAAAAAAAGTAAATAAAAATCAATGCACGCCTATTCCGCATTGAGAAGTGCTCCACATACGAAATGGAATTCCTCCCCCTCTCCGAAATCGTGGGTGAAGTACTTATATGTAATTCATACAGTCACTGAGGTGACCGGAAAAATTCCCCTTCCAAAACGCCTCATGCATAATCAATTGATATAGTGAGAAATCTTGACTTTTCGTCTGGATGGTCAATGGCCGGACTTTGAGTTTTTAAAAGGGATCGAGTATAAGATTACCAAGCGGAAGTTAGCGATTTATTGTCTGGTGCTATTTTTAATGTTTTCTACGAATACCAAAAGCCTAATAAATCAATATTCAATCTGAAAATAATTGAATCCAATTGAAGATATTCAATATCTCAAGCGATGTCTCAATCTTCAAAGATACTGTAAACAGTATTAAATTTAATAATGTATAAGAGTAAAAAGTTAAAAATTGATTAAAAGATAAGCAAAAAACAAAGAATTTTAATTTAGATGTTCATATTTTTTTTAATCATGAATGATCTTTAATTTAATTAAGAATCGTTCAAAGATATAGCTTTATAATAGCTGGTTCAAGACAAAAGAGTAAAATAAGTGCATACTTTACCAAACATGGATATGTAATTAATTTCGTAAATTGTTTACTAAAAGCCTTTCCCAAACGAGGTAGGAGATAGATGATAAATTTAATAGTTTACGAAAAATAATTGATAGTGTCGAAAATGCAGTTCTTTCAGGAGATATTTTGTTTATAAATTTAAAATTTAAAAATAAAAGTAATATAATAAAAAGCAAATAAGATAAAATGAAAAAACGAAGAAACTGTTTCAAAAGAACAAAACAAATCAAAAATTTTCAAAATCTTTTTTATATGAAATATTTATTATAATTTTCTTAATATCATGTCAACAAATATTATCATAGTGATGATACATAAGTGATAAAATGGAAATATAAATAGTTATCATATGAACAATATAATTAATAATTAAATAAATTTGACTATTATAAACAAAGACTTATAAATAATGATGTATAAAAATAACACATACTGTTATTTTTTATAAATTTATAAAATGGTGTATCTTTTGCATGTTGATTATTTTGAGAACATTTTTAAAATGTTAAAGTGTTTACTTTATTTATTTATTAAATTGAAATCTTCAATTATATAAGATTCATGATCGAAAGAGGGTAATCAATATGGAAAACTGTTTTGAAATGTTAATAAAAATGTTGAATTTTTATCTCTGATACGTGAAATAAAAAATAAATCTTTTCATTTTAATACAAGAGCGTTAAAGCGGAGTTATATTAGAATAATTGCAACTAAAAGCATCTGCAGATTATTTGATTTCCACCCATAAAAAAATTTCCATCAAGTTTTATTGTCAAATAGTCATTTAATGATACTAAAAACTTATATTATATTCCACAGCTGAGCTAAAGAATTATTCAAAATTGTAATTATTTTTCAAATATTTTATGCTTGCTATTAGAGAATAAATATTACATACATAAATTAATTTTTAAAATTTTAAGTTTGAAATGTTGCAATTGCTTTAGCTTTAATATAAATCTTTAATGTATTTTTATGCAAATTATTTTTATTTTCCTGTAATTTACCTTGAACAATCGTAATATTCGATTATCTTTATCACTATTCTTATTTTCGCTTTAAGCTATTATTTATCAAATACAGGAAATATATAATTAATTTATACGTATCGTAAAATTTTTTGTTTAATCATACTTTGTATAAATCGGTGAAAAAAATTAAAATTTCTGACATTAAAATTTAAAATGTTTATTTCATGTTATATTCTTTGTATACAAAAGCTAGTCTCAGAATTGTTTTCGGCATATATTTTAAGAGAAGCGTTCTTATTTATAATGTGTGGTTTTTACAGATAAAATTCCAAAATATTTACATGGTCCCCACGCATATAGACGAAACCGATCAAAAATGAAGTTTACTTTTTGCCGTTTTTCACAGCTGCGATTTTTGAATATAGATTAGCGCGTGCATTTCAGGCACAGCTGGATTCTTGAAATACATTTATTTGACTATGTAAAATCTATTCAATAGGATTTTTAGAATGCAAATAATAGCAAAATAACTGTAACCAAGGTATTGTATATTCAAAATTACTGCTTATATTTTAAATGTATGTTGTATAAATTTATATCAGGCGATTTCTTTACTGGTAGAGGTAGTTATATTCGGTTATGTTGCAAATAGGAAATTGCAATCTGAAAATTGTATGCTTGGTTATTCTATTTATAGTAAGAAAAACTTGTTTGGCTTTTATTTTATTTAGCAACTCGGTTAACTATTTTTGTAGATGTGAATAGGTACTTTAAAAATGTCTCGGAAGCTTATTACTTACTATTAAAATATTATATTTATGATATTTGAAAACTGGATAGTTTTATGAATTTCTAAAATATGGCAACTTTCCTTTCTTATATTTTCATGCAATTTCTCTTTTCTTAAATACCACACACACAAAAAGAAAATAATCCCATCAAATAATACATACTTAAACGAGAATAATATAGAATTTTTTGATTGGCATCGTAATGATACAGTGGTAAAATTCGTATTCAGAAAACACTATACAGATATAATTACTGGATATTATTTAAAATAATCTTTTAAACTTTTTGAGCAAAAAATAAGTACTTTCTATTTCATAAAAGCAGTTTTTTTGCATTATTATGATTAATTTTATTTATAATATTCAAGTAAAAATCTCAAAAGTGTCCAGCTAGGACTCAATTGTTTCCCTTTTACCCTTCAATTTTACAGTTTATACTTTAATTTGACCAGCAGGTACTGATTTAAACCCTCGTGAGTGAAAATGTGACTGACAAACAATCGAATGAATCGAGCTACAAACAATCGAATGGAAAATGTGTTGCAAATGCTTTCGTTAATTTTAATCTTATTACTTTTGTCTATGAAATTAAAAGTAATCTAGAAAAAGCCAAAAAAAAATTTTGTATTAATTGTACTCCCTTTAAAAATACCTCTACTTCTTGAATTATCACAACCATGCTAATTTACTTGATTTAAAATGGATAAGTCAAACAAAATTCGAAGTCACTAATCGTACTCATTGTCTTAATAATCAGTAATCTTAAAAAAATATCCTGATTTTTTTCTTCTTTAACTTTACTTAAGCATTAAAAAAGACAAATAAAAAGATGAAAAGTTGTAAATGCAGATCACATATAATGCTTTAACCTTCATCAGCCAGCAAAAGACATGTGATCTTTTCCGAAACGTTTATTCAAGAGCGGCATCACCCAGACCACAAAATTTCCCAGATTCCATTTCTCTAACTTGCAATCCGAGAGGGTCACAAACCTCAACAAAAGTGGACACGAGAAACATTTTTGCGTTCATCACTTCCGGAATCGAGGTGATCGTCGCGTTTTACGACCGACGCTGGCATAAATTCCGGTGACAGTTTCACAGTTCACGACTACCCTTAAACTGCTTCCCTGCAGAAATGGCTGTGGTGTAAATGCCCGAAACGTGAGCCCTCGATTTTCCGCATCCACCACCCAACGAGAATTGACGTTCTATAAAGGCAAGACGGGACCGCGTGTAACGGCTGCGTCTAACGATTTCGTTCCATCTGTCCTAATGAATGCATAGATAGTGGGAGTACTGTCACCTCGCAGACTGGTCTGCGTGGGCAGCAGTCCGAAAGGAGATACACCGCGCAAATATCTTTGGGGGGAAGAGAAATTTGTGGGACGTGATGATGCAGCTGATGTCGTATTGAAGGGGAAAGATTTTTCAGGATGAAGGGTGTCGATTACGAATGCTCCTTCATAAAAAGAGATATTTGCCACGATTTGCATCGATTCTAGCGTTTTCCTCAATTTTTACTAAAGCTGGTCACTTCTTACAAGGATTGTGGTCATATTTTTTATCACAATCCCTGTAACCAAACATATTTTAAAGAATTAAAACATTGAACTGAACACTTCATTAAAAACACGAGGGTCGACAGTTAGATAAATAAATAAAATTGCCTCTTATGAAACTAAAATGTATCTAACATTGACCATTAAAGCTCAAGAATATACCATCTATTAAAAACAGAAATACCGTATGAATATGTATTTTATATAAGATTATTTTTTAGTATAATAATTCATAATTTAGAAGCAGTCTGCTACAGTGTTAAAGCAGTGAATGCAAGACATAGTTACTTTAGATATAGTATTTATTTAAAGAAAAGATGAAATAAAGTTAAACTGTCCATCTGTAACATAAGCGTGAACCTTACAGTGATTAGAAGAGATCTCTTTCTGTGTACTCTTTCTTACTGCAGGGAGTTTATATAAGGGATACTACGGGGTTCTTAAATGTATAAGAAAAGTCTCAGGAATTCAGTGACACCTGTATTTTAGGATCTCAGTGTAGGGGTAAAATAAGGAAACACATTCATAAATTTAGAATTGTATTAAACAGGTTAAATTTAACATTTAATAAATTTAATATATATATAACATTTTGTAAAAATTTTCGGAAATAAAATTTTTTAACAATGAATGTTGCTTTTTATTTACTACTAAATTAATATTTCCGATTGGCAAAAATTAATTAATAAAACTTATTTAATAATTAATAATAAGTAATTAATCGAACTTCTTTATTTTGTTCATAAGAAAATTTAGTTGCGTGTTCCTAGTATTTACAGTAGAAGGAATAACAATAAAGATATATATGGAATAAATAGAACACAATCATTGTATATGTTTGTTAATATCTTGCAAAATTTAATATTTAAAATCCTAGATGGATGTTAAGAAATTTGCCTGTCTAATTTTATAAAACTAATTTATATGCCAGCGAACGTCTATTGAATTCGTAAATGTATGTATTTTCTAACGGTTTCACAAGATATTATGGTTCATTTGAAGAATTGACTTCATAATAGATCGATCTCAAGTTGTGTAATATATATATATATGATATATATATATTATTATTATTATTATTATAATCATTATTATTATTCAAAATAAACTAACTCTTTAAATTTAATGCTACAAAAAATAGTAGATATTCACAGTTGAAATTTGTAAACCAGAACTTCAAAGATTAGAGAGAGAGACTTTCCTAAAAAATCATCCAAAATAGCAGTTAAATTATTTTAAAAGTTTAGATTTTGTGAGCTACAATTTGCATGCTTAACTATAAGTGCAAAGTATAAGGCAAAAGCAATTTTATACAGAAAATCATGTAAACAAATCTGATGAAACGAATTCGTTAAATAAGTAACATTTTAGTACTGTTTGATTTAATAATTATAATTTCATATATTTTATCTTACGTAAATATATTTTCATAATCAATAAATGTTCTAGCACACAAATAATTTTCCTTTTAAAAATGATTTTACTGAAAGTAATGTAATGAATTATCATCCATAGGAATTTAATGAAAGCATATCATAAGTTTGTTTTAATCATGAAATTCATATTTATCTTTCCTGGATTAAGTTATCTTATTATGTGAATATATTTATGTTAATTTTAACTGCATTTTAAATACATCAAAGGTAATGTAATGAATTATAATTTATGAATTTAAGGAAGGCATATCATAAATTTGTTTTGATGATGAAATCCATATTTAACCTTCCTAGATGAAGTTTCTCTATAATGTGAATTTATTTATATTAATTTTAACTGCATTTTAAATGCATCAGAAGTTTTTAAATCGACAGGGATTTAACTTTTTCTTTTCAAGTCCCGGTTGAATATGAGGCGTCAATCTCGCCATTTGGTCAGAATTACACTTTGTGTAGATATATTTCCTGATAAACAATATTTCTTAAATATTTTTAATTAAAACTCTAAGTAAACAAATACTGAATAATTAATTGCATTTTCATAAACAACACTTTTGTATTATCTTCCATTTAAAAAAAAAAAAAGAAAATTTTCTGTACAGAACTTTTTATTTTTAAAGTTAAATACGTAATAAATATACCATTTTGGTTATGCTGCTAATATTATTCATTTCTTACGTACATTGGTTAAATAAACACGAACATTTCCGACTTATGAAATGAATAATACTTCATTTGTTTTAAAATATTCAGCTATTTTATATGTATACATGTTTTTTTGAAATTCTCTTCATGAATTTACTATTTTGAATACTATTGTAATTTTAAATAGTTTACTGATGGTCAATAATTTCCATAAAAGATAATTTCACATGTAAATTCATTCATACGAAAGAACTGATTCATGAAAACTGTGAATCATGATGAAATAACTAATTCCGTCTTCCTTTAGGCTGAATAACAGAGTGGTCGCTTTGAAGGAAATCCGCCTCCAGCCAGAAGAGGGCGCTCCATTCACAGCCATTCGAGAAGGTAAATATATAGTCGCAATTTTCCGCTTGAACTTTCAGAAATGAGCGGTGACCTTTGTGTGTAATAAGTGAATTTACAAATATTTAATCTGCTTTATTACTGAAATATCATTGAAACAAATGAAAGATTTTAAAGGAATAAATTTTATACATCAGTATTCCCTTAAAAAAATTTCAAAATTAAAAATTAAAATTGTCAGAAGAATTAAAAAGAGTGATTCCACTCTAATTTATGAAATATTACTTTTTAAAAATAGCAGTCTTTACAATATAACCCATATGATAAATATTTTAAAATTACATTTATGAAGTTTTAACTTGTAGCAATTTTCATTACCTTTTGAATGCCTTACAACTCAATTAGAAAATGAGAAATTTATGAATAAGTGCTAAACATTATTCTCGGTTAAAGCAAACGATATCTTCGTAAAAAATATATCAGTGTAAGAAAAAATTAGCATTATTTCATACATTCTTTTTTTTCTCTTGTTTTTTCTTTTATAAATAGTCAACTATATTCTCCCTTACAAGGATTTATTTTTATTTATAAACTAATTCATTTTTTCTTACCAATGCCCGGCTGTACTTAGGATTTACTTATTCAGTACTATAAGGAGCGAATGTGATGGTATCTTATACTTACATAGCGGTGAAGACTGTACCCTTAGGTTAACGGGCTTGGAATACTTACCCATCACTAAGTACCTCGTAATTTTGAACCGCGGTCAGGCAACGAGGTCACCCCTGAGCTGGCGCTCACCTCCCCACATCCACGCCACACCAGCGGAAGGACTTTGGACGTCACATATTCACGTGGACACGTGCCCAACTCACATAGCTCCAACAACCCAGTGAAGGAGAGTACGACATGGTCACCCTCCCAACCACTGCCCGCTGCAAATGATGCTTCACTTTGCTGATTTTAACGGGAAGTGACTGAGCCACTGGTGCTCAATCCTTTTTACCGGGGTGCGCCATCTTCGTAATGAAAATGAAGGATAAAGAAACACACACAGAGAGAGAAAGGAACATCCGTGCCCGAACCAGGATTCAAACCCGGGACCCACTGCTTTGAAGTTAGGGACGCTAACCACTTCACTATAGTTCCGCAAATCTTAAAACATTGTTGATATTGGAATGCTCAACATATTTATATGAGGGAAAGATAGTTTAATCAAAGAACATTTTTACTCATTTTGTAATTTAAAGCAATAAAAAAAACTTGAATCAAATATAGTGGGTGATCGGTTAACGAAGAATATTTGGATTGCGAACAAATCGGACAATGGACGCTTTCACGAAAGATTTTTTGCGTTCGGACAACGAACACGTATTCTGATCACGAACTAAAACGAATTCTAATGAACACTTCTCTGCTTTTGGAGCACGGTGTGCAGGGTTGCCAAAACCAATGGAAAAAATCGTTTTTTATCTCTTTTTAATTACGTTTCTTGCGTATTAAACTTCAAAGTTCTATATTGCTAACAGAAAAAAAATCCTGTAGAATACTTATAACCAAAGTAGACCATCAGTTTCGGTTTTGATTTCATTCAAAACAGAAACTGATTTTATTTTGAGTATCTCCCCCTCTCCCTTGTTTATTAGTTGAGAAATTGTTACGATGTCAGAGCAATGATCTCAAAATGAGCCAAGCTGATATCAGTAAGGTCTATCAGTAAGCTGATATCAGTAAGGATCTATACAACAATACAATGCTATTAATCAAAACCTGAAAATCTTAAAAAAGGGAGTAAAGCAATCGGCATTGGATATGTTCTTTAACGCTCCATGAACAAAAAATGAAAATGACTGATTAATAGGCAAAACTATACGTATGTATTATTTTTTTAATAAACTTACTTAGAAATTAATCATCATTCCTTTTTTTTCATTTTTAAGGTTTCAGAATGAATTAATCAATTTCACAAAATTATCTTTGCTAAATCGATAATTGGTTAACGAACAATTCGGATAGCGAACATAGACTTGAAACGGATTATGTTCGCTAAGCGATCACCCACTGTATATACTTTATCGGGGGCCGTGGTAGCCTAGTTGTTAGGGTATCGGCGTTCCATCCGGAAGGGTGGGGTTCGATTCCCAATGCCGCCAAAGACCCACCGAGTGCATATGACATATACGTGCTCGTTAAATCTGTGGAATCGAAAGTCCTGTGGTCATTCGTTGATGAGTTACCATGGGTGCAATGATCTAGAGAAAATTTCTTCCTCTTCAGATCAATGTCAAAATTAAGGGAGTGAATTCTCTGGTGGTGCCATCTACCGGAGGATTTAAAAAAGAGCAAAGATGTACTTTCACCTTTGTGGTGCTCTGATTAAAACAAAAGACGCTCCCTATTGACTTAAATTCGGTTGGCTTGTCCAAGTGTCATTAGTAACAACAACATATATTTTATCAAACCCAGTTTTTAAAAAAAATTATAGAAAGGTAATTATTCATTATAAGATATTCAAAATGTATACATATAATTTCAAATATTTGATAAAAAAAACCCATAATTTTAATATAAGTACGTTATAAATAATAAATTCATGTGTCATGTGGCTCACTGGTACTATTTTATTTCAGCTTCCTTGCTGCGTGGTCTCAAACATGCAAACATCGTCACTCTTCATGATATCATTCACACCAGGGAGACTCTCACGTTTGTCTTTGAATATGTTGTAAGTCACGTGCCTTACTCTAGTCCTTAAGAATCCTCTATTTCATTGTTTTAAATTTTTCCTCCTTTTTTGTCTCCTTAATTTCCGGATCCAGCTAAAAAAATCTAGTCTATGCATTTCAGCCACTCTCCGACTAGTATCATGCTGTTGATATTGAAACTAACATACCATCCTAAGAGTAGACCTCTTCATCTGTCACAGCAATGCTTCTGATGCATCTTTACTCACCATTAATTGCCAGTTTTGCAGTTCTGGAGCAACATAAACATACTATTTTAAATATATTTATAGTGTTTAATTCCAATGAATCAAAATTGATAAAAGCAGTTTTACCAGAATTTCCGTATCCAGCTAAAAATCTAGTTTATGCTTTTCAGCCAGTCTCCGACTAGTGTCATGCTGTTGATATTGAGACTAACTTACCATCCTAAGAGTAGATCTCTTCATCTCTCACAGCAATGCTTCTGATGCGTCTTTACTCACAATTAATTGCCAATTTTGCAGTTCTGGAGCAACCTAAACACACAATTTTAAATATATTTACAGTGTTTACTTTGAATGAATCAAAATTGATAAAAGCAGTTTTACCAGAATTTCCGTATCCAGCTAAAAATCTAGTCTATGCATTTCAGCCATTCTCCGACTAGTATCATGCTGTTGATACTGAGACTAACTTGCCATCCTAAGAGTAGATCTCTTCATCTGTCACAGCAATGCTTCTGATGCATCTTTACTCACCATTAATTGCCAGTTTTGCTGTTCTGGAGCAACGTAAACATACTATTTTAAATATATTTATAGTGTTGAATTCTAATGAATCAAAATTGATAAAAGCAGTTTTACCAGAATCTCCGTATCCAGCTAAAAATCTAATCTATTCATTTCAACCAATCTCCGACTAGTATCATGCTGTTGATATTGAGACTAACTAACCATCCTAAGAGTAGATCTCTTCATCTCTAACAGCAATGTTTTTGATGCATCTTTACTCACCATTAATTGCCAATTTTGCAGTTCTGGAGCAACATAACACACTATTTTAAATACATTTCAGCTGCTTACTTCCAATGAATCAAAACTGACAAAAACAGTTTTACCAGAATTTTAAGTCTTATTAAATTAATAAGTCCTTTTTTCTTTGATGCCTATAGGGGAGAATAACACATCGATTAGTAACGTAGTTATGCTTTATTTTACTTTATTTTTAATTTTAACTAAATCATTCTTTTAGTAATCGAACTATAGCACAAGCGATATTTTATACTTTGTCCTACTCGTATTAAAAATTATTTTATGACTTAGGAAACACTCAAACATTCTTCGTGTAAGCGATTGATAACAATATATTTTCTGACGTAGGTTGTCCAGGCTAATTTTCTGTTTTGTTAACAATTAATAAAATGTTAGAAACAAAATTTTCAGTTTCTAAAAGTCATTCCTGTAGATTAATGACTTCAGGTGAATAATTTTAGTTTAATTTTGATCCCTTATTATTTTTGTGTATTTTTCTTTATCTGTGGCTACTAAAAATTAGGATGTTTGGTTCTGTTTTAAAAATTTTATTCTATTTTCAGCACACTGATTTAAGTCAATATCTTGAAAGACATCCTGGCGGTCTTCACCCTAAAAACATTAAAGCAAGTACTTTTATGATTTTGCCTAATCTTAACTTGAGCTATATTTCAGCTCAAATTAATGTAAATCTACTGTTGAAGTCTCTTAAACATTTTCCTTTTGATTTTTATAAACTTTCACAATTGTTTTAGTGAATAATTCGAAACATTTTTTTTCAGTTATTTATGTTCCAACTACTAAGAGGACTAGCATTCTGTCACCAACGGCGAGTGTTACACAGGTAATATATGCTAGAAAATATTCTATATTCTATTAATCTTTTTATCCAACGCCCGTCCTCGGCATCTCTGCCATTAATCGACGAGCAGCCCAATGAAAAGATGAACAAGTACAAAAATAAGAATAAAGTCCTTTAGTAGCCTCAAAAGAGTTGTCAGCCATAAGTTTTAAAACTTCAGGGCAGTTCTTGAGGTGAGTAGCATCCATAACTCCATGATTTGCTGCTGACTATGACATGCAGATGCTTTTGCTTGTAGGCATGTCCAGTTATCACCCGGAAACAAGCGACAACAAAAACTCGTGGTAAGGAGCCAGGGATTTTATTGTTTCCATCAAGTAGAGTTTTCCATTGCCAGTCCATAGCCGCATTAATTGATATTTAATAAAGTAAATATGTTAAATGAATTTTGATTTGTCATTGCATGACATGATAATCAAAACAAACATCTATCAAAATAAATAATTCTGAATACGATTCTTATTATTGACACAAGTATAACAATGTATTTATATAACAGATTTAATAATATTATGGTAATTATTCGTGTCTTTTATAAAACAATAAATAGATACACAGATAAAAGAACTAAATTAAATCTATGGCACGACAGTTTATATGTGGGCCAAGGCATACAGTACCATATATATTTTTCCGGCCGAGGACTCTGGAAGCATATGTCCCGATTAGGTAGCTATCCTAACGTGCAACCCCTAGTGTTGAATCCCTAAGCATGCTTGATGCTCAGTTTATCAACTCACTGAAGGGTTGAAAGTTGATTCAACCTTTCCCTAACCTGAGGATCAAATCTCGAACCAGTGACTTTGGAGATCGATACGCTACCACTAAGCCAACGGCTTTACATACACAGATATATTGATTGCATATTTATTTCATTAGCATATCTATAGTTCAAAAATTTTAATGTAATCATAACAAATTCATAATGTATAAATCATAATCTTAAATAATTTGAAGTGTGCTGTTAGCTCCTGATTGTAATATTTTGTTCTTGATTATACGCAACTGAAGATATGTAATATAAGAATTGAGATGAGAGTAATTAAATTATTTACAAGTAATTACTTAAACAAAATGATTTTTTATAAAGTGTAATCTCTTTAAAATCACTCTTGGTTTATGTGGGTAATAAACATAAAAATTTATCTGAACGATTATAAAAAAATTCTAAGTACATTATTATTAGGATAAAATACACTTTCCAAAAAATAATTTATATGGTTTTCTTTAGGATGAAATAAGTAATCTGTTATAAAAGCATATAATCTGAATCTTTATCTTGCATATATCTTGTTTTTTCTTGAAGTTTTAGAAGCAATTTTACTGTATGGTGATCAATTTTCCATCATTTGTTGATGGATCAAGAAATTTATAAATAAATATAATACATAATTTATTGTTTTAAAAGTTAAAAAATATTAGTCAATATACAATAATTATATTAAATGGATCATTACCATTTTTCTATGCTAAATTCATTTTTATCGATAAGTCTGCTGACAAATTTAAAATTATCTATTTTTTATTATAATTTGTGACTCAGATAGACACATTTATACATTTTCCAACACACAAATTATTTCTATATTCATATGTTCAAATATTCGATTCTGTGGAACACGAAGCATCAGTTGGAACAGATGTCTGTAGGCAATTGTTTGTTTTTCATGCTGTTTCAATTATATATATTGTTAAATGTTATGCATGTATTTACATAAATTATATTAAATTGAAAATGTGTGTATGTTAATTATTAATATTCTATTAAGAATACAATTTGTGTAATCATAAATATTCCTTTTTTTTATCAGAGATCTCAAACCTCAAAATCTGTTGATCAGTGAAGTTGGGGAGCTTAAATTGGCAGACTTCGGTAAGAGGAATATTTTATTGCGAATGTTTTCATTGAATAATTTATAGTTAAAAATAGTACTCTTCATCTTATTAAGTGAAACAATACTTGTTAGGTCTTGCAAGAGCGAAATCCGTCCCAAGCCGGACATTCTCCCACGAAGTTGTCACTCTCTGGTACAGGCCCCCAGATGTGCTTTTAGGATCCACAAACTACTCAACCTCTCTCGATATATGGTAAGACATGAGATATCTATTCAATTTATGTGCTTAAAAGTTTCATAAGAAACAACAAAATACATTCAAAAGTTACAAATATAAGTATAAGATATCAATGCAATTTATGTGTTCAAAGAAATAATAAAATGCATTCAAAAGTTTCAAACATAAGAAAAAGATATATATGCAATTGATGTGCTCAAAAGTTGCATAAGAAATAACAAAATGCATTCAAAAGTTACAAATATAAGTATAAGATATAGATGCAATTTGTGTGTTCAAAGAAGTAACTAAATGCTTACATAAGAAATAACAAAATGCATTCAAAAGTTTCATACATAAGTCTAAAATATCTATGCAATTTTTGTGCTCAAAAAATTACATAAGAAATAACAAAATGCATTCAAAATTTACAAACATAAGAATAAGATATTTATGCAATTTATGTGTTCAAAGAAATAACAAAATGCTTGAATAAGAAATAACAAAATGCATTCAAAAGTTTCAAACATAAGTTTAAGATATCTATGCAATTTATGTGTTCAAATAGTTACGAAAGAAATAACAAAATGCATTCAAAAATTTCAAATATAAGTATAAGATATCTATGCAATTTATGTGCTCAAAAGTTACATAAGAAATAACAAAATACATTCAAAATTTACAAACATAAGATATCTATGCTATTTATGTGTGTTCAAAGAAATAACAAAATGCTTACATAAGAAATAACAAAATTCATTCAAAAGTTTCAAACATAAGTATAAGATAACTATGCGATTTATGTGTTCAAAATTTTTGCCAAAGTGTAGATTCAGACTTGCTTTTTTAGTCTTCAGAATTTTATTGATTTATTTTAAACTAAATATAATATATTAATATTTTTTATCATTGTGTAGTTATAAAAAAAAGGGTATGTCTTAAAATTACAATCTTAGACCTTATAAATATTGAAGTTTCATAAATTATAATCCAGAAAATTTATATTTCAAAGATTTTAGGAGATTCAACTGATTAGTTATTCCAATTTTATACTTTGAGAATTTATCTTTAAAACACAAGTGCTAAAATTAGCTTATCTCTTAAGAAATATACTGTCGCAAGTATTAATTTGAAACAGAAACATTTCAGATTTTACTATCTCATTTTTAATTTTAATAAGCAATAATATTCAATATTTAAAAAATTATAATCCTTTATATTGTAAACAAATCCTCCAAATTAGAAAAAAATGATAAGTACCTCAGTTTGTCTTCTCCGTGAACACAATAGTCTATGAATACAATTTTTCATCCCCAAAAATATTTAAATATTTTTCATTAATACATGTCACATAATAATTTATTATTTTTAGTAATCTCTTAGTTTCTTCATATTAAAAGAGCTTTACAAAATATACATTTCATACAAAAATTTCTAAATAAATAAAATTTATTCATTTCTATTTATATCTATTTAATTCCTTCGCTTTTACATTTAAATTTTTTTTAAATTATTTTATTTATATATTTATTATTATGTACATTATTTCTGCGCATAGACAATTTTACATATTATTTATTTCTTATGATAACTTTTTATTGTTTTATGGATTGAAATGTATCAAGATAATTTGCTAGATAATTTAACAGTAGAAATGAAATATAAATCAAATATTTAAAAAAAAAAACTTGTAAAAACTAATAACTTTTTCTGCAACGATATGCTTTTAATACTTTTTCATGAAAAATTTGATTCAAGAATAATTAATGTAATGTGATAGTTATGTAATGATTTTGAAAATACTGAAATTAATTACTGTTTTATTGTTAATAATAAATTTAAATAACATTTTGCTAAAAACAAGAAATATTTTTCTTGTCTTCGTATTAATACAACTATTTTCATTCTGTCAATATCACACACTAAAATTCACTTTATCAAATTTTTACACTTACTTATTAGCCATTTTCATATAAATTTTTCAGTGCTTATATTAAAAAGTGTAACTGTTCCCAGGCATATACATACAACAATAATTTATTGTAAATTCTCTTACAGAAAAAAATTTAAACATATAATTTTCTAACACATAAACTTATAAAATCCTATAAACATTTATCAGTTCTTAGTATTTTAAATTAAATTTATAAATAATTTTTGATTGAATATTGACAAATATTTTCAAATAAAAGATTGAATTAAAATCCTATTATATGAAAGTAATTCAACGAACAAAAATATTCAGTGAAATAAATACTTCTTATAAACAAAAATTTTTGTATTTGTTTCTAAATTTATTTACACTTTAAATATATTTACCTTTTTATAGGGGAGTTGGCTGTATTTTTATAGAAATGATCATTGGCAAAGCAGCCTTCCAAGGAATGAAGGACACAATGGATCAATTAGACAAGATCTGGAGGGTAAGAACACTTAAAATAAGGCCGTGGTAGCCTAGTGCTTAAGGCATCACACTTCCATCTGATAGGGAGGGCTTCGATTCACAATACCCCCTAACGACCCATCGAGTACATGAGATATACGTGCTCATTAATATGTGGAAATGAAAGTCCTGTGGTCGGTCGTTGAGCAGTTGTTATGGGTGTAATGGTCTGGAGAAAATTTCCTCCCCTCCATATCAATGTCAAAATGGAAGGAGTATATCCTCGGGTAGCGCCATCTATCGGAGGAGTCTTAGAACAAAGACTTTCTTTCACCTTCGTGATGCTCTGGTTAAGCGAAAGACGTACCACCTACTGTAGCCGTAGGCAGAGCGAGCCAGGCTTGTCCAATAGTCATAAGTAACAACAACAGAACACTTAAAATGGATACATCTAAACACTTTTTTTCTTATTTTATAAAAAGACTTAAATGTAAACTTTGTTATATTATAAGTTACGAATATTGATAAGAAGAAACATTCAGTGATGATAAAATATATTTGATTTATTTTACTTTGAATGAGAATTCAAATGTCTTCTAAGCAAGTAAACTTTGTTAATAAATGCAGTTAATTTTAGTTTGCATCATTAAAAAAAGAATTTTATTCTAAGTTTTGCTTAACTAAAGTTTTTTAAAATTAAATAATTTTAAAATAAACTTGTTCAGAAATTTAGATTAAGAGGCAAATTAATTATAATCTATATTTAAAGTGAAAGTAATATTATTTAAAAGATTTAGCAGAATAATCTTAATACTAAAATTTTACCAAGGCCCTTTCGCATTTTATGCAAAAAAATCTGTGAATTATTTCTAAAAAAAGAGGGAAAGAGAATTTTAAAAGGCATGTTTTTCTTAAAAAATACTAATTAACAAATAAAGTTATATATAAATAATACCCGTATTAAATAAACAAATTTACTAAGAAGAATGAAGATTGAAGTGATAGTAAATATTAATAAAAAGTTAAAAGCTTCGATTTTCTTTGTAACTTTATGTAAAATTTGATACAAAAGAAAAAATTGTGTGTAGGTCATAGAATATTTGTTCAATGCCAGTACATGAAGTCAAAATTTTTAATGACCTTTTTACCTCTTCAAACAGGCCCGATAATTTTTTGGTTTTGAAATTTACATACTTTAATAATATATTAACTTAATAAATTAAGTTTCACATCAAGGATATTACAAATTTAAAATATTAGCACTTAAATTATACAGAGTGTACCTATTGTATGTAAAATAGTTGTGATAAAAAACTTAATGAAAAATGTAAATAAATAATTTAAATTTAATAAAACAAATTTTACGTTGCTTAAACCAAACTATACATTTTAGTAGGATATTTTTCGTTTAAAAACTGTATTAAAGCATTAATTTTTCAGGGAAAGATGCAATGAAATAAGAGAAAAGAAAAAATTAAAATTTGCTAGTTCTCAAACTACAATCAAAAAGTCATAATCGTGATTAAAAAGAAACTTTAGATTTTGCTTTGGTGCACACTATATTTGTAATGAAATATATTTTAATTTAAGCAATTTTAAGTCCATACAATTTATGTAACGATGCCGTATTATGTATTTTATTAATAATGTTCTTAATGGTGTGACAATATAATTCTACAATTATATAAAAACTATTAATTGCACTTTTCTAAAGTAATTCTACATGAACGCTGTATATTCTTATAAAATTTTATTTTTTTAAAGTTTTTAACACATAACTTATATTTTTAACTATGGATCAGAAATTTATTTTGTAGTTTAATGAAGTAAATTAATTTTTCAACCGTATCTTAAACAATCATTAGCTTTCAATGCATTATGTAAATCTTTGAATTATAAACTTTTTTATTCAATATATATATATATATATATATATATATATATATATATATATATATATAATAATTTTCATTTAATTTATTATATACATTTTCATTAATTATCAAAAGTGATGTTAAGTGTATCATATAACAATAAAATACATTCAAAACCTAATTTTTAAGGATTTTTCCTGGAAAACTTTTGTTTCATTTTACCTTCTAATATCTTAATTGAAAAAGATTTATTATCAAAGCGATAGCTATTTTAATTATTAAAGAAGCTCATAAATTCTTAAACATTTACAAGTAAAAAACATTTACAAGTTTAGTTTTAAAAGTATTATTTTAAAACTAAGGCAGCCTGATTTTATATATTATCTTATATATTAAATTTTATTATTATTTTATATATTAAAGGGGCAGCCTGATTTTATATATTATATTTATATAAAATCAGGCTGCCCCTCTTATTTTTTAAAAGCTATAAAATTATTGCTTGTAATAAACTTTTTTATATATTTTATGTATTTTTTATGGAAATTGTAAAGAATATTTCTGATTATTATAGGACTTCAGAAATATTACACATAATGATTTATTAGTTGTAAATTAAAAAAAATATTTAATAACAGAAGTTCAAATGAAATGTTTTATATAGCTTATTTTATTTTATCGTTTTCATTTTAAATTCAATTTAGGTGCTCGGGACACCAACTGAAGAAACTTGGGACGGTGTTTCTGAGCTTCCGAACTATAAACCTCGTAAGAATTATTTTTAAAATAAATCAATTTCCAAAATTCTTTCCAAAAATACTCATTAAAACTTATTTATTTTTTAATAATAATAATTTTTCAGAAAAATTTGGTCGTTACCAGCCTCAGCCTTTATCAGCAGCCTTCCCTAGGATAACGGAGATATTGCATGGCGAAAAATTAGCATACAGTTTTCTACAGGTAAGGAAAAATTTCAGGAATAATATATAAAGGTATACAATAAATTAAATATTATTAGTTGTATGTTTAATTATGCTAATGACAATTTTCATGTGGATCAATTACCAAAGTAAAATAAATGCAGTGATAATAACTTCCATTGAAAATTATCATCGTTGTGATTTTTAGCCTAAATTCTAATTAAATTAACTTAAATTCTAATTTAAGGTAAAAATCAGAGATCTCTAAATTTCTAATGTATACTTATGATTTTGTTTTCAGAGCAACTAAAAATCAGTTAATTCTCACTATATTTCAATAGTT
This sequence comes from Latrodectus hesperus, assembly GCA_037975125.1. Classification (NCBI taxonomy): domain Eukaryota; kingdom Metazoa; phylum Arthropoda; class Arachnida; order Araneae; family Theridiidae; genus Latrodectus; species Latrodectus hesperus. The sequence continues at coordinate 1,164,634 of CM075852.1, forward strand.
CTTTGACGAGATTTCTTTGACGAATTTAAATAACACAGATTGTCTTCAAAAATTTTATTTCAGATGTTGTAAAAATCTTACAAAATGCTTACCAAATTAAAATCTCAACTTTTTCGTTTTCATATTCATACTCTCTTTCTCTCACTCTCTCTCACTCTCTCTCTCTCACTCTCTCTCTCTCTCTCTCTTTCTCTATCTATCTATCTATCTATCTGTGTGTTTATCTTAAATTAAAATACAAGCTTTTTTTAACCATCTTGTAATTTCTTAATAGTTAACTGTATACCTCCCGAACAACGATATATTGTTTATTCTTTAAATATGTTCAGCTCATAAATACTTTGATTTATTTGACATAATATTGAAAAACGATAAAAAATCAAATAATTTGTGCAACAAAATTATGAAATTATTAATTTATACAATGTTTTAATTGAATTTTCAAGTTTATCTGCAGGAAATAATTGTGACATTTTATAACACAATCAGCAATTTTATATTCACTAAAGGTGAAAAACGTCATCAAAAACTATTCATTCAAATACTTGAATTGTAAAATTGGCATAACTATTAGTAAATAATTTTTTTAAATATTAAGATTTTGTATTTATATATATTATAAGAGATATAGATATTATTCTTCATTGATTTAAAACTTTTCAATAGTGTGCGTGTGTGTGTGTGATTTAAAACACTTGCATAATTCATATATTATACATTTTCTTCAAATCTCGTAATGAATTATATTTATCCTTCGTATTTTCTATACAAATTACACCACTTTTTTTAATATAGTTTTGATTAAGTAAAGAATTAGTTTAAAGAAAACCTAGCTTTCTTTTATTTTTGTATCACTCTTTCATGACTTTAAAAACCCGATATTTGATATTTTTATTTATCTAATGGCGGGCACACAACGGTGACTGAACCCTATGCCACAACAAGGCCAGAAACTGCTACTCATTTATCGTTACCCAGCGGGCACCTGTGAACTAAGTCACGGAGGCGAGTAGCGTTACTCGCGGCATACCACCACAAACCCGTTTATAGGGCGGGCCACATTCATACAACATCACAGAAGAAAGGACAGAGAAACACAGAGAGAACAGAGAAGGAAAGAAACATCCATGCCCGAACCGGGATTCAAATCCGGGACCAACAGCTCAGGATTCAGGAACGCTAACCACTCAGCCAATCGGTCGGCAAAAACCCGATATAGAACATATCATTTTACAACATCGTGTCTGATTGTACTGAACGTTGCTCATATTGCAAGAGGTGTACAGAGTAGTTGCTCACAACCGTAAAAACATACTTTTACAGAAACTGATTGTTATATTTTCCAGCAAATGCATATCCGATGCACCGTTAGGCGGACACTTTTGGAACTATATACTAAGATGCTTGTAGCTCACATTGAGTTTCCGATGCACAAAGTTGCAGATTTATTCTTCTGAATTCTATAAAATTCTTGAAACTGTTGCCAACAGATCATGCAGTAAAATGATCGTCCTCATGATCATAAAAGTTAATTTACTTGAAATTTCTTTTTTTTTTTATTTTTCTCATAAAACTTTTCGGACTATGATTCTCTTTCTCAATTTTTTATTGTTACATATTTTTCATCCAAACTATTCTAATTTCGGTGTAATTTAAAAAAATTTATTAGTTAAATTTGATTTCAAGTTTGGCAAATCCTCGCATTTTTATTACTTTATATTTGCCTACCACTGTTAATTTTGCTTGTCTATTTTTATTGCGTTTCTATTAGTATATCTCATGCTTCAATGAAAATCACCTTTAAAATACTAAACATAACAACTTTGGAGAGAAAGATAACATTTAAGAACTGAACTTTTATTTGATGATTTGATTTTCCTGGGGTTTTGAGAAACCATATTTTTCAAAGATAAAATCAGTGTTATGCTAGGTATTTTGATTTTCTTGGTAAAAATAAAACCTTAAATTTCAAGGGTTTTTTCTCCTTAAATTATATATATATTGATGCTATTCTAATAAACATAGATTATAGTTCAGTTAGTTATAAATTAAAAGAATCAAATAATTTTGAAAAAAAATATCTTTACATCGGAATTTAAAATTTTTTAAATTATATTTTATGTTAACGATATACCGATTTTTTTTAAATATAATTGACTGTTTAGTCAGTTATATTTTTAAAAAATCAGTACGATTTACTGATTTTTTAATTAACGACATTTTTAGTTAACGACATTAACATAACTTTAAACTTTCGCTATAATGCTTATATTATTTAGTATGTATTTCTGAAACGATTTATAGTTCCAATTTTTGTAACTTTGTGCAACATATGTAAATATATTTTAAGTTAAAATTTTATATGTATATAATTTATGTAATTATCAAACATAATTCATACTGAAAATGTTTATTTTATGGCCTTTACTGAACTGCGATAACTGTTTCTTTGAAATATTTCTGTATAGTTTTTGATTAAATGTTTTTATAATCTCAATAATATATAATGATGAAAGATTGCACTATTTCACAAAGAAAATATTTAAAAAAGTCAGGAATAGTGCATATATGTATAGGGAAATATTTTTAAACATTAAATTTATGTTTTAAGCAAATCGTCTTAAACATACCATATAATTAATTTCAATAATTTTCCTCTCATTTTCAAAAGCATTTCTAATTTTTTATAGTTTTTACATTGTCAAATAATGTTATTTTTGTATAAATTACATGTAATTTTCTTTACTTAAATTTCAAATTAAGTTTTACGTGTGTATAAATGGGATTCAAAAAACAAACGGTAAACTATTTGAGTCATGTTTCTTTAAGCTTTATTTAACATGATGCTAAATTACGTTTTCTTCCTAATTGTTTTAGATACGTTTTGAGCCAAATTTGTCTTTTTGTAAAATGATAGTGAGATTTTCCAATTTTACAAACAATGTTTAACTTTTCATCAGTATTACTTATTCTGCACACATTGTATTAAGTTTTTCCTTGAAAAAAACCCTTTTCACTTAATATTACACCACTCTTCGTTCATGTAACTTAAATCTTTCATTCTTTTTGTTGGAAACTTGTCAACAAAGATGGTAATCAAAATTAGCAGCAATTTTCTGTAATTACTTTTGCCTCTTATTTTAGAATATATGCTGTTTAATTCAAAAACAAAATAATTCTTCAGTATAAAACACTTTCCTTTTTCTTCTTGAGAATCTATATAAAATACACAGCGACTGAAGAAAAATTGAGCAATTTTAACTTTAAAGAAAGACATTGTTTCAATTCTAAGGCAATGCAATACTATGAATTTAATTTAAATGATTTTAGTTCTGTTTTCTCAACAAACATTCATTAAAATTAAAATTTTTGAAAGAATATTTATAGAAATCACACATAATTAAGATAATATTTGTCTAAATAACAATAGTTTTGAAACTATGTAATTTTTTTCAGAAAATTATTAAGAGTTACTAACGCATAAAAAAAAGCTATTTTGCACAGCATTTTTCATTCCTTATTTATTTTAACTCTAACTGAATAATAATTATTAAATTTTAATCACTTTAAAATTCAAGCATGCTTGTTTTTAGTTAAGATGAATTCGTTTTTGCGTATTTTACCCTTCTTTTGTGTATTTTAGATAATAATAAAAGAATAAAAAAAAACTATTTTGCGCAGCATTTTTCATTCCTTTTTTTATCCCTAACTAAATAATAATTTTATTTTAATCACTTTAAAATTCAAGCATGTTTTTTAAAATAAAGATTAATTATTTTTTGTATATTTTAACTTTCTTTTGTATATCTTAGGCAATAAGGAAAGGAATATTAAACTAATCAAATAATAATTTAATATATTTCTTTCTTTTATTCAGGTGTATGTATGTATACTATATGTGTATGTGTATGTATATATATAATTCAACATTTATATCCTGATTTAAAGTTGATATATAGAAAATCAAAAAAGTATAACATTAGTAATTAGTTCTTAAAAAAACAACGTTATCTTGAAATATGTTATTTTCTTAAACGCATTGTACAGAACTAATTCTTTTCATTATAAACAAAGACAGAATTATGTTTTTATTATTCAGATTCATATTTTTAAGATTTTCGAAAAATATAATGGAAATAATAATTTGTAACGGAATCATCTTTTTAACAGTAAGAAAGTTAAAAACGTGAAAAGAACATGGAAAGTTTTTGATAAATATAAAAAGTCAACATTGGATATTTTCATAGAAAATTTTATTTAGTATTATTTATAATACTAGTAATTTGGATGTAAAATTTTGAAGTAAGTGTATTTTGGTCTAAAAAAATGTTCCTTTTCAGTTACAACCTCGAATGAGGATATCAGCGTCTGAAGCATTGCGACACATTTATTTTAAGGAGCTCCCGCCCAAACTTTTTAACCTGCCAGAACGTAAGAAAGACTATATTTCAATTTATAATATAAATTTATATTAGGTTGGTGCGTATGAAATGTCGGATTCTTAAGTGATTGTATAAAACTGCATATCTTTCTTCAAAAGCTGTTTATTCAATCAAAGTATGATCCATTCGCTTCAATACACTTCTCCCAACGAGATTTTAAAGCGTAGATGCCTGTCTTAAAAAATTTTGGTCTTTAGAATTAATAAACTCTGATATCGAGTTTTTTAGACTGTCTTCATTTTCATAGTGTTTGCCCCTTAAAAACAGCTCTAAATGCTTGAAAAAATGAAAATCGGTCGGAGAGAGATCCGGTGAATATGGTGGATGCTGCAAAGATGAGCATACGTTTAACCGATCCAGCTTATTTCGCTCTGTCAGTGCGTGCGGTACCCACTTGTCCATCTTCTTAACCTTGCCAATCTCAGAAAGGTGTCTCAATATCGTTGTATGGTCAACTTTCATCCTGATAGCAAGTTCCCTCGTGGATACGGCTGGATCCGCTTCCACTAGAGCCTTCAGGTCATCATTCTTCACAGACGTTTTGGGTCTTCCGCGCGGCTCATTTTGCAGTGAAAAATCGCCAGTCCGAAATTTTTCGAACCAACGCTGCACTTTCCGATCGTTAACCGTATTCTCCCCAAACGCTTGGTTTATGTTGCGTGCAGCTTTTGCAGCACTATTACCAAGTTTGTACTCATATAAGAAAATGACGCGAATGTCGGCAGAATTCATATCGGCAATAAACTCAAAAGAAAAAAAAAGGGAAGACCTTCGAGAAAACCTATTTTGCTGAAATGAGTCTCTGGCAATGGACAATACGAGTATGAATGAGGTTATGCCAAATACAAAAGTATAACGAAAACAGGGAGGAAAATGTCCGCATGTAAAGAGAATCCGACATTTCATACGCACCAACCTAATAGTAAAGAGACAATGAATAAACTGTAAAATGTCTCACATTTATCTGTGTTTTTTAGAAATTTCTATATATACAGTGTCCGGTTGCAAGTTGAGTCCCGAAATAAATAATGTCCAGACAATGATCAAGATAAAGCAATGACCAACATCAAGTACGAAAGAATTTCCCTTTTAATATTTAACATCCAGTAATTAATCATTTTACATATTTTTTAATATATAATATTAAGTTTTTAATTTCCCTCTGATATTTTTTCCATTTTGTTTCATAGTTTTTGATTAACCTACTTTATAAATAAATATCTAATAGATTTATTTATCTTTTTTTTGTATTTTACGGCCAAATGTATATTTTAGCTAAGCGTATAAGTTAGAAAAATGTCTAAATATTATTAAGAAATATCAAAATATTTTAAAATGGTGAAACTGAGCGATTATTGTAGCTCTGATGCATTACAGGAAATATTACCATCTTGAAAGAAAGTTTTTAATCCAAACTATGCAGCTTCTAGTTCTTGAATTTAAATTCCCTGTGAATTACATTTTTAAGTAATGATTACAGTTACAAACTTATAAAAATAACTAAATATATATGTCAGTACATTTATTTGTGTGACATGTCATCATTAAATTGATATTATAAAAGATTAAAGACAAATTTATCTAAACAAACAAGTATATTGTTACAAATAATATTTATAAAATTTCCCAAATGACCTGGATGCTCTGAATTATCACTCCAATTTATTTTTTGATTATGATTTGGCATTTTTATCAGCATTTAGGGAGTTTATAAGCATGTTTCTTGAATTCTCTAAGTGATATTTTTATTGTTTCAAGGTAGACATTCATCATAGATTCAATTTTGTTCAGGTAATTAAATCTTTTTAAAAGTTGAACAACAATTTCTAGTCCTGAAAATCCTGGATGAACATACATTAACTTGTTTAGAACTTCAGACTATGCTGGAAAGAGTTATTTTTCTGGAATTTAATGTTTTCCAATCATATTTATTTAGAGAATATAAGCAAAACTCTTAAACATCTTACTAGACAATTGTAGCCATGATATTTTCAAGTCGACTGTATTCATAAACCATTGTAATAATATTTCATCGGAGCTTTTGAAACGTTGACAACGTTCCCATGTTGTGGTTCATTCTTTACATGATTCAGGTTAAACTCGTTGAGTAATGAGAAAATAGCCATAATATAGGGAATCATAAAATTTTAGTATTCTCATAACGAAGGGTGAGAGCTTTAAACAACGATTCATAATTACCATTTAGGGACTGCACCTGTTTTGCAGCACCTTTAAGGGAAGCATAGTAAAATTTCTGAGAATCTGATAATGTCAGATTATTTTCTATTAAATTTTGTGCTGCTTAAAAGAGCTCCAATTATTAAATTGACCATCAAATTGTGATAAAGGAATTTCAGGTAATCGAATATATCTTTCAACACAATAACTTTTGTTTTTAAGTTCAATCGATTTGTGAAGAAAAAGTTTTGCACTGACCTTAAATTTTTTAATGTCTTCGTCAATTTTGTCCAGAATTTTTTCAGCTTCTTTACTTCTTCTTCTTCTTCGAGTTGGGTTTGTATGTCATTGAGCACCTCTGCTTTTATCAGCATTTTGTACTGTTAACTCCAAACCCAATGTTTCTTAGTTCCATTTGCTCGGATCACCCACTTTATTAATAAAGTCTGATAACCCTTTAATGGAATCTAGGTGTAACTCTCTAGTATGGATGATGCCTAAAGAGGTTAGTCTAGGGAGGGCAAGAGCCTCGCATTCATAAATGATATGCTTGGCCGTTTCCTCTTGCATATGACATTTCCTGCAGATAGGATCTTGCTGAAACAGTCCCATTTTATGGAGATGTTTTCTGAAATAGTAGTGCCCAGTTATGAAGCCTACGATTAAACGTATCTTCTGCCTAGAGCATCTTAGAATTTCATAGGAAATCCTCGCTGATGATCTACAGATCATACCTTTAGCGTGGGTTTGACCAGGAGATTTGAGCCAAGCTTCATACATCTTCCGTTTTTCCCATCTGCGAACATTGGTTTTTGCGGTCTTCAAATTGATCCCACAAAAAGGTTCTGGACCAATGGGAACAAAAGACGATCCTTGTTTAGCAAGCTCATCAGCCCTTCAGCTTCTTTAAATACCTCGTCATTTTCTCTTTCGATGTATTCCTGTTTCACTATTTCAAATTTGGTTTTAATATCCTCCAAAGAATCTAGAACTGCACGAAGTTCAGTTTCTTCTAAATTTTTTAATGTTTTTGACAAAACTTTAGCTAATTTGGCTTGAATACTCGATTTAATATCTTAATGGATGACATAATTCCTATTTGGTTCTCTGGCGAGGTGGACCATAAAATGTAGCGTAATGTTTTTAGACTAATTCCATGTGATTCAAATAAAGATTTATTTAGCAACTAACAATTAGAGATAAACCCGCTTTCAAATAAGCTAACAAAGATGAACTCGTGGATGTACAAACTACAACTGGAGTAAAGTTTTCATTCCATAGTCTTTGTAGTTATTGGTGCATTTGGCGTGAGGAAAAATTAGCCAACTTTCAAAGCAGTGGCGCCAACAGGGAATAATCAGTGAAAATATTACTTTTAATAGAGATATTTTTACACAAATGCTTTATTCCAATCACATTCTATTCTAAAATTATAATTTGTTTTGATTTGATTTTCAGGAACCAACTGGATCATTTATTGGACTAAGCATTCGAAGACGACTCGGAAGAAAATGCATCTGAACTCAATTTCCCTGGGTAGTGCAAAACAGCACGTTATCATATCAAAAAGCATTTTCTTTCGTCCAACATTCCATATAATTGTTCATCGTCTGAGGCCGGAACTCAGGCTTTGTTGCTAATTTGCTGTAAGGTAACGCAAGAAAGACGAACGTCAAACTTGTGTTTAAAGAAGCTTGTTCTGGTTATTTCTTCGCAAAAAATATGAGCGCATCTCATTTCTTTTCATCGCTGTTTTACTCCATTGAATTCATGTAATTGCAAGTCAGCGTGATAAAGAAATCCAAAGACTTGTTGCCGGTGTAAATGTGTGCAATATACTTGAAAATGTGAAACTCTGAAAGTGAACTTTTTCAGAAGGGAATGAAACAGTAGATTGAATAATGCTATAAAAGAAACATTCCTAAGTGAGATATTTTTGTGTTTTATTATTTTTATTGTTTTGTATATTCTTGTTTCGTAAAAAAAATGTTTTTGTTAAGATAAATATAACTGATTTTTTCATAATAATATTAAATATTGTATCAAATTGATGTATCAAAAGTAACACATCGTAATGAATTAAATTAACAAAACTGTCTTTGTAAAAATGTCTACAATTGTGAAGTCATATAATATCAAAAACATATTGAAATTTTAATAATCTTGATAACTTTTAAATATTATTATGTCATTTAATAAAAATCATTATTCTATAATATTAGAAAAACTGAAGAAAAATTCAAAATACAAATTAATTTTTTTTTCTTTGCGGAATTTATTAAGGCTAAATATATTTAATTCGCGAAATAACTTTTACAAGTCAATTATCAATGAAAACTGCAAGTTAATATAAAAATAATAACTTGCTGATTATAAATAACATTTTCCTTTATGAACAAATCACTAAATTGTCGTAGTAAATAATAATATAAAGATCATTAGAAAATTAAATTGTATATTAACTGTGTCTATTTTAAATGTTTTAAATTTTTTAAAACATTACTTATTTAAAAATATTTAATGTACTTAAAATATAATCTTCATTTAAAGCATTTACGTAATGATAAAATTTGTTGCATAATTTGTTTTAACTAGCCAAATATATAATAATCACAATATCAAATTCATATAAATACGTTACATAATTGTATATATTTTACAAATTATTCATAATGTTCTTTCTTCATTTTTAATTATTAAAAGTGTAAAGATTATATCAAAGTAATCAAGGAAATAATAAATACCTTCTAATAAGAAATCTGTAAAATATTTTAAACATGAATATTAAATTGTGAATAAAATCACTAATTTCATCCATTTATTTTAACATTTATATATTCTTAGTTATTTTTTTAATTTTAAAATTTCAATCAATAAGTATAAAATTGTATCATTAATTGCCTGAATGGAATTAGAAGATTTTGAAAGCATTAACAACAGATGCGATTTTTCATATATTTGTAAAGCACTTGCATAGAATAAATCTTTGTACACAATTTGCCTCTAGTATCATTAATATAAATAAATCCTACATAAATACTTTTGATAATGGAATAATTGAAAATAAAATAAAAACAACTTACTCGAAAAGAAAATACGAAGCACAAAATTGAACATAAAAATAGTCTGATTAATTTTTCCTTTTTTTATGTCTGACGTCATTGATATTCCATTTTCAATCTCTGACGTCAGAAGAGAGTTGTAAATCAATACTCTATTAACAACTTCATTTCTTTTCCGTAATTTCATGGTTCGTTTAGAAATTTATTTATATATATATATATATATATATATATATATATATATATATATATATACTTGTATCAAACTAATCGTGATATATGATCCTCTACCATTAACATTTTTCACTACTTTATTTCAAAACTCAAATCACTAAATTAAGAAATGAGACAATCTTAATATTTTAGCCAACACAATTTTTTATTTTTATTAATTTTATTAAAGAAAGCAATTTTTATGATGTTCACTATATTTTAAAGCATTTTTGAACTTTAAACTATTAATATAAAGTATGAAATATCCTGAAATGTTTTCATTACATCAAATCATTTTGTAATATTTAAATATTAGACTTTGTTACAATTATAATTTCAAAATGATAAAACTTTTTTCTGAAACTTTTATTTGTACACTTTTCGTTAAAATGATTTTTATTCCGTAATTGAGAAAGTCACAGAAAAATACTCGTTTCTAAAGATAGGAAAGAAGTTTATCAATTATAAAGAAAATAATCGATGAATATCGGTAATCGTTCTTTTGAATTGGAAAGAAAACAGATTAGAAATTTACCAGAATATATATTCGCATTTCTCAGTAGATATAATAGTTAAGCTTCATAATTACTATCATTATCAAAATATAATTAATAATTAATATTTTAAACAGATAATAATTTCCCTTTATGTCTTTATTTATAATTTATAAGAAAGTTTTATAATTATTAGCATAGTGATGAATAAAATCTAAAGAAAGTGTGTGTGTTAATCATATTTTATCAAAACATTTGAGGTATATAACTATATGTTAAAGAAATTATATCTGAAATATATATAATTTATAAATACATGATAAATTTATTATATAGTATACATAAGCAACTAAAGAAAATTATGTTTATTTATGTTTATATAGCAAACGAAATAAAAATTATTTCTATAGTAAAAAGTCATCTTAAAAACAGAAATTAAGAAACATTTCAATAAAGGATTCATATATTTATGGTTCCTAGAATTTTATTCACAATAAAAAATTTAAATTAATAAAAAGGAAAAAAAACATTAATATTTATTGTAAAGCATTAGTTTTAAAAACAATACTTAGAAGTAAAATACGTGAGTGCTTTTTAAACAAAATATGAATAAATATACATTAAATATAAATATACATGAAAAAGTTTAAAAAAAAAAGGAAATACGGTAAATTTAACATTTCCTCTAACATATGGAAGTGCGCGTGCGTGTGACGTGCGCGTGTGTGCGTGTGCGTGCGCGTGTGTGCGTGCGCGTGTGTGCGTGCGCGTGTGCGCGTGCGTGCGCGTGCGCGTGTGCGCCACCCTCCCTGTCTAGTGGTCAGAATCCCTGACTATGGATAGGAAGCCTGGGTTCGAATCCCGGTTCGGTCATGGATGTGCTTTCTCTCTCCATCCATCCTGTCTTTGTCCTTTCCTTGTATGAATGAGGTGTGAATGGTTGCCTACCCTATAAACGGGTCCCTATGGCATGTGTGTACTGAGGAAGTCGGACTCCACACCAAATATGGTTCAGTTGAAAAAGTGGAGCAGCGCACCCCATATTGCCAGCCTAGCTGGTACTCGAGAACAACAGCAACATGTATGCATATGTATATATAGGTATGTATGCCTGTATAAGAGTGAGTTTGTAAGTAATATTATTTTACTTAAAGAATAGGGGAAATGCTTCTTAAGTTTAAATAATAACTCACTACGTTTCAATTAAACTCGATTAAAATAAATGATATCTGCAATGCCTTAATATATGCCAGAGATGACCAAGCTCATTGATGGTCCAAGCCAATTTTTAAATTTTTGAATTTTTCGAGAGCCGCAATCAAATACGTATTTAAAAGGTAGGCAAAAAGGTATTAAAATTTTTTACAGCAATTATATTTATTGATATCATAAATAAAAGTACAAAATATGTTTATTGAATTTAAATATTAAACACATTTATTTTACTTCTCTTGATAAAATTATTTAAAATTTGGCGACTAATTGGTGATAGTAATTCTTTGAGTTGTTGGTTCATTACTATTGATCGGTATTCGAGTTTCACAAATTATAAAAAGGAATAAAACGATTCACACAAGTACGTCGTTTAGAACATATAAATATTTAAAAAAAAAACAGCCTTTTTTAATTCAGGATATTTCTATTCTGGTACAAATTTCCAAAATTTAGTAATCGGCGTCGACTTATATTTTAATTGTAGAGCTTGATCTTCTCTTCAGCACCTTTATAGAGAGCCACAAATAATCCTTCAAAGTTGTGTGTGTTGCTCGTGAGCCGCAGGTTGGCTAACCCTGAAATATGCTTTCTAAAAATTAAAAATAGCAATAAAAAGCAAAGTTATTATTTATAAATTTTAATATATAGAAATGTAAATCTTTCAAAATATTGTAATACTTAATGATTATTGGTAATATATATTTTGAATTTTGGTAAATTAATTCTTGATTTTGTAATCTTAATTTTACCCCAATTTCTTAGTTTAAGAGTAACAAAAGCAATACTCAATTACAGGAATTAATAATTTATTTCGTAGAAAAATATGGTGTCACTTCATCATTCGCATTTTATGATAATTAAAAAGTAATTTAGTTACAGTAAAAGCCGAATTTAATAAATAAACTCAACAAAACTGTGATGGAAAAAATGTAATGTAATTTTGCTATTTCCATTATATTATTACAAACTTATTATATTGATTGAGTTTAATCCTTTATTTTTTGGAATATTTTTGCTTTCTTTTTTAAATTTACTGAATTGAAATTTTATAGAAAATAAAAATATTGAAATTAGGAATTGCGTTTATTTATTAAATACGTCAAATATATAGTAATAAATAAAATAGGAAAATTTATTTATTGAAGTATTAAAAATATTATGAAGTAATACAGTATGAAAAATTCTGGATGGAGGTATTCATCAATCTAATAATCATATTTTAAATTTCAATTTTTTACTATCTTAAAACTGTTACGAATGATATTAAAGATCATAATAAAGTTAGCTTTACTGATATAAGAATGAACGAAAATTTTACCAACTATCTTCGAAATTATTTGGCGCTCTTCCTTTATTATCTATTCTTTCAACGTTTTAACACAATATTTTATAAAATAAAAACTTACTACTTTCTGGAATAATCTAATATTAAATGTAATAAAATGTGATACCTCTGCTGTTTTAAATAGGAATCTTCATATGATTGATGTTATCTGGATGTAGATGTTGCCTTCTTTGAACAAGAAATAGCTATGAAATTAAATCAAGATGAACGAAACCTTATTTGTGGGAGTATAACCAAGAGGATTGGAAATTTTAACACCTTCCAACCCTGATGGCAATACTCACACAAACAAAATCATACTTTTCTCTTTTTCCAGGTTTAGATTCCTCTTCTGTTAGCTATATAAGAATACAGTCAATAACAACAATAATGGTGCAAAGTTATGCAAATATACTTTTATAAAAATAATTCCACTTTTAGTGATAAAATTTATCATTTTCACATGTTCTGCCTGTTATAAAATTCAAAATATTTATTATATATACTTGTTATATACTGAGTTTCTGAGTATCTCAGATAGAACTCTAGATTCAGGTAGAAACTCAGTATATATATACTGAGTTTCGGTTGATAGCAATAATTTATTGAATACAATTTAACTAATCATAAAACAGCATGGACGTTTTAGATTCGTTAAGACATCATGGATATTTACATCATCATTGGTTAGGATGACACTGAACAATACAAAATTTTAAAAACAAACATGATATAATTAAAACAATTTTTAGAGTAGTTACGCTAATAAATTTGAGTACATGATTAAATACATGAAGCCCGGTGGCTGAGTGGCAGCATTTCAAGCTCCCAAGGCAGAGGTCCGATCCTCGGGCTGGGCATGGTTGACTTAGCCTTTCATCACTTCAGTGGGTCGATAAACTGAGTACCAAGCATGCTTGGGAACTAAACACTGGGGGTCTCACGTTAGGCTGACCACCGAACTGGTACATATGCTTCGCACCCCAGGGCCCTCGGTCATCGAAAGAGTTATGGGCACAATGTAGGCCTTGACCCACATAAGCTGATGTGCCACTAAGTTCAAGTTAGTTTGAATTAAATACATGTTATAATAATATCTTAGAATAAAATTGGAATTCAACCTAATGGGGAATAATCTCTCTATATGAGCTTTAAAATATTCTTTAGAACTTAACGAATTCACCATTATTATATGTAGTGGGAAAATACAAATATATATATACAAATATATATATATATATATATACTATTTATATATATTTCCAATGGCGGGCCCAAGAGGGTTGAACCCTATGCCACAACAAGGCCAGAGAGTGCTACTCATTTGTCGTTACCCAGCGAGCACCTGTGAACCAAGTCACGGAGGCGAGTAGCGTTACCCGCGCCATACCACCACAAACCTGTTTATAGGGCGGGCCACATTCATACAACACAGAAGAAAGGACAGAGAAACACAGAGAAGGAAAGAAACATGCATACCCGAACCGGGATTCGAACCTGGGACCAACAGCTCAGGAGTCAGGAACGCTAATCACTCAGCCAATCGGTCGGCATATATATATATGTATATTAAAACACAATGAAACACCTTGTAAACTATAATAATAGTTAATATTACATTATCATCTCTAGATTATCTCTGCATGTGTTTTAAAATATTCTTTAGAACTCCATTTTTAATTCATAATCATTATACAAAATTGAAAAACATATTTACATAGATTTACGTAAAAGAATATTTAATACACAAGTGCTTACTATTACTACAAACAAGAGAAAGCAAGCAATATAAATCCAATGCAACTATCACAATTGATATAACCTCTACACGTTTATTCACATCCATTTCAGTGGAAGAGAAATACCATTATTTCACAGAGATTGCACCAAGCACTGAACATTTCAAGCAAGTCAGTGCCTTGAGCAATACTCAGTGAAACAAAATGGAAGTCAGTATGAACATGATTTACTTGGGCACGTATGAGAATCTAGGAAATAAAACAGAAAAGTTAAAAATCATTTTCTGAATCATTCACAAGTAACTGAAATGAAAACAATTATGTTGAAATATCTAAATTTAGTTACTGTTTCCAATATAATGATATTTTAACTCAATATATTTTAGTAGTATGTTTTCATAAAAAAAAACTAATAAGGAAAAATTCATTAATAGTAACAATTCATGTAGTAATGAACATTTCCTTGATTTTATATATCACTTGAAGTAATAAATGTGGATTTAACACATTTTTATTGTATTAAAATTATAGTTTAGAAAATAATATAAATGGCAACTCATTTCAGTTTAAAATAAATAATAATCCTTTTGAAAAGTTTTCTTTTGCTAGATTAATCGTACTTTAACTCTTCCTTACTAAATTAGAGAAGAACCATTGAGAAGAAAGTACCAGTTCGGATATAGAATGTGACTTAATTATCTCTCAAACTTTTTCGTCCTTGGCATTATGCGCTATTTAAAATGCAATGCTATGACAGTTGCAAATTTAGTGAAAAATTCTCACTTTTCACTAATACATAATTTTAATAAGATATAAATTTACAGAAAACTGAAACAGAAAATACGAAATAAGTTCCCAAATTTAGTGAATTTTCTATTGATTTTGAATCATCTTAGTAACATTTTCCCAGTTTAAATTGCGTCAGCACATTGTAACATAGTTTTCCAAGAGTATTCATAAAAACCTACTTAAAAATAAGCAGTTTTTTTATCAGTATGTTAACAATTAATATTATTTTTAAAACTTAAAAATGTTGGTAAATGGTATGCCTCTTCTATAGATCAACGAAGATAACTTTTCCATTTCAAAATTCTTTTAAATTCAATAAATAATACTGATTAATTTGTATTTCAAAGGAAGAAAATCAATTTGGATTAACTTATTTGTCCCAAGAAAATGTTAATTTTGTCACGCCAAACTCCTTAATATTAGTTTGCCTTTGTCAGCGAATAATTGATAATTGAAAATGCGTCTATTGAAATGTAAATAACTCACGTTTCTCTCACTGCTAATACTAAACTTAATTCTTTCGTTGATTATGTTAAATAAATGAAAGGTGGATATCTTAATGAAATCCCGAGAACTGTTATTGAAATTTCAGAAACGATTTGTATAATATTTTAATTAAAGATCCCTTTATTCCCACAAAATTAACACTGAATGTTTTCATCGAAACAATAAAAAATTTTAATCAGAAAGATTTTTTAATGATCTAAAATTATTGCTGAAATAAATTAAATGACTAAACATTGTAAATAGAATTTATCTTACAAGCTAGAATAATATTTTTATGAATATTTCTCCCCCTCAAGAAATTAATCTTAACCTCCAAATTATTCAATAAAAATCCAGATATTTAAGTTCAAGCATTAAAAAAAATTATTTGATTACAAATTACTATCTAATCATGAATCTTGCACAATTATTTACATGGTTGAAAAAGGGAGTATATATAACATGTTTAATAGTATGATTTTTTTAAAAATTAACTTAGTAATTTGAATATAACTTTATGTAATAAAATGGTGTTAATTAAAATGGTTTCATCAGTTAGACGAATAAAAATATTATTCTGCTATAAATTAATTGATTGCATACTTAAACTAATCGGAAACCATCATAATTTTTCATTAGAATAAATTTTATTTACTTGCTTTAACAGTTTTTATGAACCTAAAATCCATCAACCATAGTAAGATGTGGATTTTTAGAAAAGAGGATGCCAATTCGTACTACTGTCTTCTCACTAAAATAATGTTTAAACTAATTACAAATCCCCTTACCTTTTTGTCACTACATGGATCTAAATAAAACATATAGAGAAATGATAAAAGTAAGAAATATATGAATTCAATAAATTATCTATACATAAATTACTATACTGAAAATTAAGTTTTCCAACTGATTCATTTTGTTTATTTTTAATTATACTATTTTGTTTTCAGTAAGTGATACTCGGACATCTAGAATTCCATAAGCAACTTATAGAAACAAAATATTATCTGGTAATTTCATTAACTACCAGATAAATTGGTTATACAATTTATCTGGTAGTAGTTACTTTGATACACTAATGCAAAAATTGAGTGATAAATTTGCAGATATCATTTTGAAAGGAAACTATTCTTTGGTAAACAAGGAAATGCACTTTACAGTATATAACATCAAAGAAGTCTGTAAAATGTAAAATATGCAGAAGTTATTGAACTTACTTTGCAAAGTAAGTTCAATAACTTGTGTAAAGACAGTTTGAGGTATTAAATAATCTATGCAAAAAAAATTGCCATGATATGCTGTGACTGATTGGTCTAAATGAGTCATTTCAATGACTTTAAAGAAAGTCACAACATTTGGTAATTTTAACTGAAGATAATTTTCCACTTGACAATTCAACCAAAGTCATCTGTAGAGTAAATAATGGCAGATGACACAATACAAGTTCATTTTCTTACGAGTGAAGGCACAAGAGGCATAATGCTTTGCATATGATTCTCGTAAATTGTAATGAAAAGTCCACCCAAATAGCAATCTTCTGTGGATGTTAAAGGAAAAAGTCTTTAATCACAGCTTTCAACAATTTGACTGCCAAGTGTATTCAGTTGTTGCCAATAGTTAGGAATGTGATAATTTTTATTCCTTTCTCATAAGTTAGGATTGTAGACGATTTTTTGATAAAAGAATTTATTGAATTTCATCTCCCTTGATCCAATTACAGAACATCGGCTCTAGGTTTTATTTTAAGTTAAATGCTATTAATGCTTAATGCCTTACCATTGGCATAGTGCATTGTAAAGAAAAGGTTACCAGTATAAGTGTTAGATTTGTCACAGGAAGATTTTTTGATATTGATTAGATTTAACTTATAAAGTAACTGTCAAAGGATCATACTATAAAATAAACTTGTGAGAGAAAAACAAAAGGTGAAATTACTAAGAGTATTAAATGATCCATATGACATCCGATACTATGTCTTATTATTAATGATGATGATTAATAGTACTATTCATGTATAAGTATTTGATCAATAAAATAGGCAACTGAAAAAATTTTGCAGGAACATAATCTTAATTTTTCTAAGGCGTTAACATTATGCTATTCATTAAATATTTCAAAAAACTTTTTTCCTTTATGGTGTTTATTTTTAATACCACTTGAAATTATTTTTAAAAAACTGTCGAGCATCTATTATAGCGTTACATGTGTATTAAGGATATCTCAGTCCTAATGTATAAGAAATAATCATTGGTACAAATATTGAAAATTGGAACTAAATATAGATCGATTTATTTGGTTCTTACAATTCGAAATCCAAATCATATTGATATTCAGAGAACTAATTTTGCATATTTCTGACACGATACAGAGGTTAGAAATCAGAGAAAAATCATTCATCAGGAGTCTTGATAACAGAGACAACATCTCTCACTAAGTTCAGTAAAGTTACTGAAAAGTTATCAGAAATTAGAATCGAAGCCCGCAGTCCTTGTCTAGAACAGTTTACTTCGGTATGAGCAGTTTTCCAAAAATGTGATAAATGTCCACTGGGACAAAATGAATGGCAGAACAGGGGCTTCATTGTGTTTCAAAAGACAAAAATCATTACTCAAGGCTCTTCCCAACAGTACGCAGAGAATTGCAGGAATTAGAAGTGATTAGTCCAGTATCTGTGAGAAAAACTTTCGCTTTTGCATTGAATGCAAAGGATTCGTTTGCACTAATATTGGGCAAAGAACAGTGATATATGAGGGCTGGAAACAGGTAAGGTGGTTAGAAGAATCATGCTATATTATATTTGTCATTGATGAAAGACAATGAATTTGGCAGGAAGCCACGAATCCATTTTGTCTTACTCGTGTTGTTCAAGTGTCTGGTAGGAGTATCCTGAGAAGGAGCGTGGGTGATGGTTATATTAGGGACAATAGTGCAACTGTACATCGTGTCAAAAATATTCAAAATTAGTTCGCTGAATATCAGCCTAATTTCTTTATCAAATTTTTCAATATCCAGATCTTAACTCCACTGAAAGATAGGAAATGTGGTGAAAAGATGCATCTGACAGCACTTTCCTCTTCCATCTAATTTACAAGATATAAACAGCTGCATAACCAATGCTTAGTATTTTCTGGATGTAAATGCACTCCAAAAGCATGCAGACTCGATTTTTAAGCAAGTGAGAGCTGTTATCCATGCAAATAGTCCAATAAAATATTTATCTCGGATTTTTAATTCATTAAACAATTGTTTATTTTCTAATGGGCAGTATATTTTATACAAAGTTTATGGAGGTCTCTTCTTCGACTGTGAGCTACAATACTCCCTTTTACATAAACGGTCATACCTGTGAAAAGATGTGAGTTTAAATACCTCGGAACAATTAATAATAATAAAAACAAGCTGAAAGCTGAAATTACCAACAGAATCAAATCAGATAATAAATACTTTTTTTGGGCTGAAAAAGCAACTAAAATCTAAACTTATCAGCAGAAAAAATTGAGAATTTACAATACACTCATACTATCCATACTGCTATATACAAGCAAAATAGGGGCATTAAATATTGATATACAGCGAACCATAGAAACCTTTGAAAGGAAGATATTAAGAGCTATCTATGGGCCTGTACAGGAGTAGTGTTGCTGGTGAACCAGATATAGTGAAACAAATCATTTAACCAATAATGTGAATGCCTTTTAATCAAGATTTTCGCAATCTATTATCTGGTGCCCTGGTTCAAAATAATCTAGAATTACGTTTCTCATATTTATTATAAAACAACACATACAAACATAAATTAGACTGAATCTTACAGGAGCAATCGAGAAGGGTTCAATTACAAAGACAAGTAGACTATTTATACACATTCGAATGACGGCAGCTGTGTGGCTCTGCCTTCAAGAAAATAGTTCTTAACATCCAGCCCCCCCAAGAACCATGGAAGGGTTCATCAAATTTCAATTCAAAATACTAATAGATATAATTAAATACAGTTTGATTCAAAATTATTACAATTATTAAATTTCAAATGATAAATTTAGTAATCTTAATTACAGTTAATATAAACATAAATATTTAAATGTATGAGAATTTTATAACATTCAAGTTTATATAAGATCAAAAAAATACAATCTTAAATTCTATTATTCTAAAAAAAGAAAAAAATTCAAATTGTGTAGTTCAAATACATTTTAGCTCTGAATTTCCAAATTATACAAAAATTGTACAGGGTGTTTAATCACTGATAATTCAGTCTTAACTTTGCAGGCTCTCACCTTCCTGGAAGAGATGTTTGAATCAATTTTAAGTCTAACAAAGGCAAAGATGTTATTCTTTTCCCTAAAAGAAAATGGGCCGGCGTTAAAGCACTTGGTTCATCTGCATCAGTTCCAGCATAGGTAATTGGGCGAAAATTAATCATAGCCTCAATTTCGAAGGGAACAGTTTGCAACTGCTCTATGGTTAGGGAGGATTTTCCAAGAGTTTTGCGAAGAGCAATCTTGACAGTTCGTACCATACGTTCGTAAAATCCACCCCACCAGGCAGCTCTCTCTACGATATATTTCCATCTGATGCAATTTGAAGAACAAAAGTTTTGAAATTTTGAGTCGTTCAAAATTGACCAAAGTTGCTTCAAATCTCGTTCAGCACCTTTAAAAATACGCGCGTTTTCGGAGAACACTTCAGACGGCAAACCATGTCGAGCAATGAAGCGTCGAAATGCCAGAAGAAAAGTGTCTGTTGATAAATTTCCAACTAGCTCTAAATGAAGGCATCTAATCACTGCACATGTTATCAACAAAATATATTGCTTGTGATCATTCTTTACAAACAAAGGACCAGCAAAATCAACTCCGAAGATTGCAAATGGATGCGACTGCTCAACTCGTTCAGTTGGCAATGGAGCTAGAACTTGATCTCCAGGAGAGGAGTTGAATCTTGTGCAGATAACATTTCCGAAGTAGCAATTTTATTGTTTGTCTAGCCTTTAAAATCCAGTATTTTCCTCTGAGTTGCATTAACGTGTGAAGCACACTTGAATGGAATACTCTTTTATGGGACTCCCAAATTAACAATTCAGTTAATTTAGACCCTGCAGGTAGTATAACTGGATGTTTTTCATCAGTTGTTAAATCAGTTCTTCCTAAGCGACCTGTGATGCGCAAAACACCATCTTGATCAAGGAAAGGATTTAAGCAGAGAAGTTTTGAGTCTTTCAAAAGAGGTTTACCTGCAATTAAACAGTTTGTTTCTTCATAGAAAGCTTCTCCTTGAACAGATTTCACCCAAAACTGTTCAGCTTTGTCGAGTTCGTCTGATGTAATAGGAGCCTTTTGTGGAAGTTTGGTTTTCAGCACGTTCACGAAACGTAGTATCCAAGCAGTTACTCTTAATAGTTTTCTCAAGCTGCTATATCTATCCAGATCCATAATTTTGGAACAAACAATTGTTGAGGTAACAATAAGTTTTTGTCCGTCGTATTCCACCTCTTCATCATCAATGCTGATTTCAGGCTTTTGTGCACATGGCCAGATATCTTCCGAGTTGATTAACCATTCAGGGCCATGCCACCACATTCTAGAATATATCAAGTCTTTGCAAGAAATTCCTCTAGTCAATAGGTCAGCTGGGTTGTTCTTCCCAACACAATGTCTCCAATCACTTGGATCTGTAATTTCTTGAATTTCTGCAACTCTATTAGCCATGAACTGCTTCCACTTTGTCGCAGATCCTTTTATCCAATGGAGTACAATCGTAGAATCACTCCACAAATATATTTTATCGAGATTTTTAAACAGTTCTTTAAGATGTTTGACTAATCTTGCAGCTATGACAGATCCCATTAACTCCAGTCGAGGCAGTGTTAACTTCTTAAGGGGTGCTACTCGTGCTTTAGAAATAACAAAACTCGTGTTAAAAGTACTTTCTGCAGTTTTGTACCTGAAGTATGCTACAGCTCCAAAAGATTTTAGCGAAGCATCAGAAAATACGTGTAGTTGTACACTTTCTTCATCCACAATTGTTAAATCGTAAAAATAATATCGAGGAATATTTAAATTCTGAAGTTCATTAATTTCATTGCACCACATTAACTAATTTTCTTTTAATTCACCATAAAACTCACCGTCCCAGTCAATACCTAATTCCCCTAGTTCTTGTAAAATACACTTTGCTCGAATCAAAATTGGAGAAACAAATCCAGAAGGATCAAATATTTTCGCAGCAGTACAGAGAACATTCCTTTTAGTGCATTTACTAGCATTTAAATTTGACAACAAAGATGTTAAATCAAGTTCGAGAACATCTTCATTATTCCATTTAAGTCCTAAGACCTTCAAATGTGAATCAGGATTTTCATTAATTTCAGTCGATGAATCAGAATTTTTCCATGACATTTTAAGTTCTTTCGAATTTGTGTCTAATTTTCTCATAGTCATATTTGCATCTTTCAAAATAGAAACAGCATCAGTAGATAATTTGAAAGCCTCTTCTACCGTAGAACTTCCAAAAAACAGATCGTCTACACATAAGTTATTATTCAACATTTCATATGCGAGAGGATAAGTACTTTTGAAATTCTTAATATGCGTTTTGATAGTTGCTGCTAAAACAAAAGGAAAACAGGTGACTCCAAAACAATGTCTATTAAAATGAAACATTGTAGGGGTTTAAGTTCTATAGCAATTTTTATAATAGATAAAACATAAATAATTCCTATCAAATTCCGCAACTTGTATTTGTAAGAATGCCCGAGGTATGTCCCCGTTAAATCCTATTTTATGAACTCTAAATTTTAAAATAACATCTACAAGATGAGGATTTAAATTATCTCCCGAAAAGAGACATTCATTTAAACTTAAATTATTTCCCCGTTTACTACTAGCATCGTAAACAATTCTTGTTTTATTACTGGAAGAAGTTTCCTTAAAAACATCCCTATGCGGCATTGAATAACCGACAAAACAATTAGAATCACACATTTCAATAATTCCTTCACTTAACTGCTCCTTCATATATCTTTCAAATAAAGATTCGTCAGCATTAAATTTCCTTTCCAATAAGCAGAATCTCTTTTCTGCGACCTCAAGATTATCGCTTAAATTTTCACGATAAGTATCCGACTTCCACAAGAGAGGAGCCTCATATCTTCCTTTTTCAAACCGAAACTCATTTTCAAATTCAGTACGATGATCCGAGTTCACCTTATTCCCTCCCTCATGAGTACTTAAAAAAGACTCAATATTCCATAAACATGTCAAATCATTTGCAACCGAATTGCAAAAAACACTCAAACAGGAAGTCGCACCCTTGAAACGATCATCTGCAATCTGTCCAACTAAAGAATCTCCGAACATCGTTGGCTGAAGGAATAAGTGCTTGCCTATTTTTATTAATTCTCCTTTTAAAGTAGAAAATAAAAAATCTGCTCCTAACAATATTTGAATAGGCTTATTTTCATTCCATAAATCAGCCATTTTATATCCGCGCAAAATTAAACTTTCAATTAATTGGGGATCAATTTCTGAATACAATTGAGTAGCGCATATTTCGTCCGTAATTAAAGCTTCAGTGTTTATACTTGAGTGTGGGAAAAACTTACTACGCAATGTGATATTTACATATTCATATTCCTTTTCAGAAGGATTTCGATTTGAAAATGTGTAAATAGAAAGTTTTTCTTTGCTTACACTTTTCACGTTTAATGCTTTAGCTAAATCCCTTCGAATAAAAGATTTTTGAGAAGCAGAATCATAGAGTATTCTCGCCATTAATTTTTTAGATCTGTTTTCAATTTGAACTTGAGCGGTTTGTAATAAAGTAGAATAACTATTTAACGAGTTATGTTTGAAGACAGAAGTCATTACCGCTTGATTATCTGAAATTTCAATAGTTTGTTTTATCAGGTGGTGGAATTTGAACTGAATTTTTAATTTTTGTCTTAGGACAAAATAATATATTGTGTTGAAAACTTTGACATGTTTCAATTTTAACTTTACACCGATTTAATAAATGGTTTTTATTTAAACATCTATAACAACGTCCTTCTCTTTTTAATTTAAAACGTTTTTGCTCATCGGTAAAATTTCTGCATTTTAATCCTGCATGCGAGGTTGAGTTACAAAATATACAAGAATTTTTAATAACTGTATTTAGAGCGGCAGCAGTTGGAATAATTTTGTTCTTAGTATATCGCGTTTCGTTTTTTAATCTAGAAGTTTCATGAGTTTTTAAGGAAATTCCTGAAATTGCACTAGCTGCTTCCCGAGATTCAATTTCAAATTTTATGAATTTCATTAATTCGTTTATATCGCCCGATTTACCATGATCTCTTTTACGATTATATTCTAATACTAGATTATAAGGTAATTGTTTTAATAAAATCGGAATTAATAAATGGCCGAAATTATCGGATGCCACACCCATGGACTGTAAATTTCTTATGCTAATTTCACTTTCATCATACAAATGCCTCAGCCCTTGAATACTAGAACAAGATTTAACTGATTCAATTTCTAAGAGTTTGTTTACAAAACAACTAATTAAATGTTCCGATTTTCCATATCTGTCTTTTAACAAAGCTAATCGCGATTTGTAATTTTCTTCCGTTAAGACAAATCCTGCAACCGTTTTGTAAGCTTCACCAGAAAGAAAAGATTTTAAATAAATAAATTTATCGATGTTATTTAATGATTCATTTGAATCTATAGCACTACAAAAACTATTAAAGAATTCTAAAAATGTAGTAACATCACCATTAAAAGTTGGAATGTTAAGTTTAGGCAAATTAATAGAAACCGGAATATGTTTACAACCGTTACTACTTGAATCATTAACATTATTATTTAAAACTGATTCCTTAATTTTAAATTTGGTTAGTATAACTCTAATTTTAATTTTGAAGTCACCTATGTTTTCATCATACTCCATGGAACTTTTAATTTCTGTTTCAAAAACAGCAGCATCTGTTATTAATTCTTCAATTTTTTCATTAAAACTTTTTAGCTCAAGTTGTTTTTCTTCCAATTCTAATAAATATTCTGATATTTGCTTATAATGCATTTCATCTTCAAAATCAAGATTTTGCATAAAATGTATCAATTTTCGTTATTAACTTAGTACAAGTTGTTCTAGCAAGTTTTCTTTTTAATTTTAATTTATCAATAGTTTCCATTTCAAATAATATAAATGTACAATACCTTTAAAGCTTGAATTTACTGTTCTGAGGTTATTCAGAATTCGAGAGAGGTTCGTGAATGTATTCCAAAGGTAACATCAAATCCCGGGTTTCGGCACCAAGAATGAAACAAATCATTTAACCAATAATGAGAATGCCTTTTAATCAAGATTTTCGCAATCTATTATCTGGTGCCCTGGTTCAAAACTCAAAATAATCTAGAATTACGTTTCTCATATTTATTATAAAACAACACATACAAACATAAATTAGACTGAATCTTACAGGAGTAATCGAGAAGGGTTCAATTACAAAGACAAGTAGACTATTTATACACATTCGAATGACGGCAGCTGTGTGGCTCCGCCTTCAAGAAAATAGTTCTTAACATATAGTTTTGAATTGTATGGGCTGCATAACCAGCCCCAGGTTACCCAGGTTATCAGAATCAAAAGGGTAAAATGGCTTGGCTATGTCTGGAGAAGCCTGGAAAACAACCCCACTAGAATATCAACGTTTAAGAACATCGAAGGATTCCGTGACCGAAGAAGACCACCAACAAGTTGGCTCATTGACAATGAAAATTACCTCAAGATACTGAAAGTTGGAAACTGGCAAAGTGTCGCTCTGGACAGACTGGGCTGGAAAAGGCGCGCGGTAGTGGCAGCTAAGATATGTAATAGGTTGTTACGCTATTAAAGAAGAAAAAGAAGTAAATTATGTAGAACTGATTTAAATTTGCTATTAGAGATTTTTTTAATCAAAAGACTTTTCCATTGTCAAAATACAAATGATTTTTCTAGTTTTTATTTATTCTTTTCATTAAATATTTGATGGTTATATACATCGACGACTGACTTATTGCTTTGAACTATTCTATAGTTAAGAAAAAAGGTATAGGCAGGCTTATATACCCATCCCACTTTACATTGTAATGAAAAGACTGAAAATTGTGATGATATGAGGTCAATGTCCTTCAAAACTCTGAAGGACATTGCTTATTGAAATAATCTTTTAACACTTAATGATCAAGAATACGCTATTTGTTATGATTACTTCCCCATTTCCAGTAACGTACTATAGACTGCGAATATTTCATTTTTAATGTACAACATATGTGTTATGTGAACAGATTTCAAATCACTTTTGGTGCGAACACAAGTTGGCTTACATTACCATTTGTATACCACTGAGCTGTATGTAGCTCAGTATTGTTATATTTAGAGCAGAGTAAGGAAGGTGGCATTTCCCCGTTAAAGATGAAGTTCCAACTGTAACCGAGCAGCCGTGTCTCACAGCAAATGAAGCTCTTATTTCATGTGTTCTAACATTATTGTTAATTTTATTGCTTGGTATTATAACTTTACTTTTATTCTTTGAGTTCTTGAGAAGAAATGAGACCATTTATGGCAAATGGATGTACCCACAGACTGTCCAAAAAATTGCAAAGAATTTCAAAGACCAGTAACATTTAATAGTCTGCTTAAATATAATTACTATTTTAGTAATATATTCTTAATCTATAATGTAGTTTAATTATTTGTCAATGTATTAATATTTGCAAAAAATTATGAAATTTTTTGTTTTACAAAATTATTAAATTACTATATTATTTTTTTAAAATTTTTAGCTCAATTAATTGCTGGAATTGACTTTTGTATGCACTGAAAATATGTATCTGTGTGCATAGAAATAAATAGGATATTAATTTCTATCTATAATTTTTCTCCATAAAATTAAATTGCTATCATCAGTTAATATTAATAATTATAAAAAAGTTTCATGCGAAACCAGAAATTCCCCACATCATATATATATATATATATATATATATATATATATATATATATATATATATATATATATATATATATATATATATATATATATATATATATATATTGCAAATGCTTGATGAAATGTTTGTGTATTGACATTATGTTGTTGAAATAAAGTAAACATTTTATGAGTATATTATATATTTTTGGAGAGTTTTCTTAAATATGTGTGTGAAATTAAAGGAAAAATTGTTTTAAAGCATAAATTACTGCAACACAAACTGCTTATAACTAAATTTAATGTACTTTGTTATTAAAGATTATATAATTTATGTTAATGAAATTTTTATATACGAAATGTTTTTATATTCATGATGTCTTATTAAAATTTGTCATTAATATTCAATTCTTTATTTGTCACATTCAATATAAATTTTAAATGTTTTTCTTTAAAAAATTAACACATTTTTTCTTATTATAAGCAAATTTTATTTTTAGAAAGTAATCTAAGTAAACATTCTTTAAATGCTTATATAATTTTGTTGTGTTGCATTGCCACACTTTATACACGGGTTAGAAATGTTTTAAATGTTACAGAATGCTTAAAGTAAAAAATTTGTTCAAAATAGTGCTAATTTTAAAGGTAAATAGCTTTTTATAAATTCAAAAATTGAAATTATTTGATCAAATTTGACCAGAAAAGGGAGCGAAATAGAGGAATAAGATATATTTCTGATTCAAACAACTCCATATAATTTCGATATAAATTATTCACAGATATCAATTAATGAAATTTTAATTAAATTTGTTTTAAAGATTTATTTGTTTATTTTATAATTTGCTCAGATACGTAAACATTTTTATGTAACAAGAAAACAATTTCGCAACTTTCATGTGCATAAGTTGAGCATAATAATCATCAAATATTCGAGCTCTACAAGATGATATTTTTTGAGATAATGAGTGTTTGAATATTTTAGTTGCCATGATTCCAAATATTGTTCTGTTTCGAAGAACATTTTGCAAGCAAGGAGTCTAGTAAAGGTAAATGAAAGATTAAGGAGACTTTTGGTTAAATCCAAATTTATCTAAAACCTAAAGCCATATGAATTGCCTAATTTTTTTATTTATTTCCTAGGAAATAATAAATTACTCAGCATATCAGCCTATTTTCCCTTATTAGTTTACCAATTTATTGCCGTTTTTCTTGAGTTTACGCGAAAACTACAGCCCGAAATTTACAGTTGCAAACTAAAAACATAGCAGATTTAGACTTCTACCTGTAGCGTAGGCTTTAAAAGATAGAATAAACATTAAAATTATATTTATGAAATCTAGAGTCACACACACATAACTTCATTGCATCTTTCATTACAGGAAGGAAATCGATAATTTTTAGTAATAAAGTTCTCAGAAGGCATTCTCTCATACAATTAAGAATAAAAATTTTATTTTTATTGTTAAATTTACATGAAAAAATTATTAGCTTTTTAATAATGTAATCTTAAAGATAAAAACGATATATAGTAAAAGAATTTCCATTAAAGGATATTTTCTAATTTATATTCTTTTAGTTTAGAGCAATAGAAATACAGTTAAAATGTGCATTAAAATATTTTAAATATAAAAACTTATGTTTACAGATCTATAAAAAAAATGTGTAAAATATTACAGAATCATTAAGAAAATTTAGATTTACATTTTAAAAAAATAAAAAAATTGATTTAAATATTTTTTTTATAAAATGGGAATGGTAGAACAAGACAATTATCCTATGATGATTTAAAGATAAAAGAAATTTATGAATTATTATTAAAAGACATCTAATAGTTCTTACTTATTCTATTCTGAAGATATTGTTAATTCAAGCGTCATTGGAACATATTTTCATAACGAAATCTATTAATTATTTATAGATACAGCCCACAACAATTCCTGCCACCCACCCTATCTAGTGGCCAAAGTGCCTGATTGTGGATATAGAGGTCATAGGTTCGAATCCCAGTTCGGGCATGGATGTACTTTCTCCCTCTGTCTATCCTGTCTTTGTTCTTTCTATGTATAAATGGTTTGCTTACCCTATAAACGGGTACTTATTTCATGTGTGTACTGAGGAAGTCGGACGCCGCACCAAAATATGGTTCAGTTGGAAAAATGGAGCAGCGCACAGCATAATGACAGCCTAGCTGGCACAAGACAACAACAACTATTACAATTCCTTTATCAAATATCAGCAATTATCCGTAATTACAATTCTAAAATATCGAAGATTATTCTAAAATAACTATGATAATAGCTTAAATAATTAGAGTATATTATGCTGAGAAGTAATTTCAGTTTTAAAATTGTTCTCATCAAAATAATACATTTAAAATATTACTTAAACGAAAGTATCGAAACTGCTTGGTAAAACTTGAGGCAACGAGATCAAATATTTTGTAAGCAAATCTTAAAGAACAACATGAAAAAATTGAAGAACTATCAAATGAACCTGACATCAGAAACAATGAATTTATTAATAAGAAACGCAATAAGAATAGAGAACCATAATCGCTTAGTTCATAATAAGTGAAAACAGAAGATTATATCTACCTGTAGCTGTAGAATATCTGTCTGAAAACAACGAATCACAATGATTTAAATCTCATCCTGTGGATTGAAGAATTAGAACTATTTTTCCACACAAAACACTATCGGTTTTTATAAGGCATGTTGAAAGGTTATAACGGTTTATCTCATTGCTCAATTGAAGACTACACATAATTCGTTGGCGGATTTTAATAATTTATGGTAAAGCTTGTCTATAAAATAATTCTTTTCACAGAACTGTGCTCTTAATTTTCATAATTGAGTAAAAATTACCTATTTCACCGTGGGAACTTGGGGTATTACTTTTCATATCCTTATGAATCAAAATTTTAAATATTGATTTTCTCCTGGAAAAAGATATTTCAATTATATCTTGTAAAAAACGAGCAAATACTTGAAAATCTCATAATTTTTAGTTTTAATGATTAAGTTAAAGTATGAAAACTTACATATTATTAATTCATGTTTTTATATTTGATTTTAATTATAATTTGCATCAATATTTATGCAAACTGTTTATGCACTGTTTACTGGAAAATTCTTATGTATGGTATCTGACAAGCCTAGCTAACACAATAAATACTTATGAATTACATGAGCTGATACATCTAAAATTTCACTAATTTAAGAGTACATGATTCTAAATTAAATTAAGATTGACGTTATGATTAGTTAAAGTAATATTAATAAAAATTAATGTATTTTTTATGAAAAAAATAATAAATAACAATTCTAGTAAAGGTATGCTTGTATAGCTTTTGAATTGAAAAATTTCAAAGAATTGTAAGAAAAGATGAAAAATTTTGAGCTGAAATTAAAATTTATTACAAATATAGAGACACAGCAAAGCCCGGTGGCTTAGTGGCAGCGTTTCACGCTCCCATGACCAGGTCCGAGGTTCGATCCTCGTGCTGGGCAAGGTTGACTCATCCTTTCATCACTAGTGGGTCGATTAACTGAGTACCAAGCATGCTTGGGAACTAAACACTGGGGGTCTTACGTTAGGCTGACCACCTAACTGGGACATATGCTCCGAACTCCAGGGCCCTCGGTCATGAAAACAGTTATGGGCACTGTAGGCCTTGGCCCACATGGGCTGTCGTGCCATGGAGTTTAGTTTAGTTTAGTTTAGTTTAGAGACACAGCAACAAGGTGAATGGTTTTAGCGCTTTAGAATTTATTAATCTCAATAAAGACATACTTTTCTATCTTTAAAGTTAAAAATTCTTAAAAGAATTATAAATTAATTTTTTTCATGAAATTTTAAATTATTGAAATAATATTTATTATAATAAATTTTTACGAATAGTAGGGGCTTACAGGAAGCTAAATGATTAAAAAACAAATCAATCATAGATTAGAGTGTGGTATTCTTTTATTTTAGTGTGCAAAACAATAATTTCTGTTAAAATATTTAATACAACATGCATTTCTTCATACAAAATTGAATTTGAAATTTGTTTTTTCCGCGAAATTTGTTTTTTCTAAAACTTATTAGTGAAGATTATTGTAGAAACTTTATGCATATGCACTTGCCAGAAAATGTCTGCGAACAAACACACAGTAGACATTCTACAGAGAAGAAATGAACATTATAGTGTCAATATTAGTTCTATTTTCATGCAAAGCTTTTCTGTTAAACAATTCCTTAGATATCAATAACAATTTCAGAAAGGTAACGCACATTGTTTCAAAGTAATAATAATAATTGAAAATTACGCAAAAAGTTATCAGAAAAAAGTTTGTGTATAGGTACAAATTACAAAGATATTTGCAAATTAATTTTAATTTTTTTAGCCTCCTTAAATTTGTAGGAAATGAAATATCGTCTGAATTTATTTTTACTTCTTATTTATTTTAACTCTAATGGCAATACAAAAATTAGAATAAAAAACATTGTTTTGTTGATGTGATACATTATTACTTGCAAACCAGAAGACTTAAAATGGATTATGAAGAAAAAAAGATTGCTTCGGATATAAAGAAAATTATCTTTAAACATAGGGATGAAGGTAAAACTCTTCGAGCAGTTGGGTAGATATGGTTGGAAGAACGTATTTTTCTATCCAAGGAGTAATCAATAATTATAAGTCATCGAAATCTGTTATCTCAAATCCTTGGAGTAACCGACCATCTAAGCTGACTTGACGAGAAAGATATTGCATCCTGAAATCCGTACGTTTAAATCCAAAGATAACTGCATCCCAAATAGCACTTGATATTAGAAAAAGGTTTAAAAAAATCTCTTCATGAAGATACTATACGAAAAATCCTAAAGAAATATGGTTATCATGGCCGTGTAGCTCGTAAAAAGCCATTTATTTAAACTGCCAATAAGCAAAACCATTAAAAAAATTTTGCCAGTAAGTATGTTAATAAACCTTCTGAGATTTTTGAAAAAGTAATATTCTCTAATGAAAGCAAGTTTTGTATCTTTGACATCAAGGGGTATGGAGAAAATAAAGTACAGCTTTTGAGAAGCAAAATTTTGTGTCTACTGTTAAACGCGGTGGAAGTGGTGTAACGATTTGGGATGCACAACAGCCAGTGGAGTTTTGATCAATTAACTTTTATATACTCCACATTAAATCATACGGGATATCTAAATATGTTAAAAGAAAATTTGAAGCAAATTGCACAAGATTTGAACCTTGGCGATGACTTTTTGTTTCAAAAACACAATGATCTAAAACACACTACCCACAAAATAAAGCTCTAGCTGTTGTACAATATTAGTTGCACACTTCTCCTCAATAGCCAGACTTAAATCACATTGAACATTTATGGAACTTATTATAATGCAACATAGAGGCCATGGTAGCTTAGTGGTTAGGGCACCGACCTTACATCCGGAAGGGTGGGATTCGATTCCCAGTGCAGCCAAAGACCCACCGAGTACATGCGATATACGTGCTCGTTAAATCTGTGGAATCCTGTGGTCGGTCGTTGAGCAGTTACTATGAGTGCAATGGTCAGGAGAAATTTCTTCCCCTTCAGATCAATGCCAAAATTGAGGGAGTAGATCCTCTGATGCTGCCATCTAACATGTGTCATAGCTGAACCAATAATTACAACCTTTAATAAAAGATTTAAAACGTTAAATAATCAGAGAAAATTTTTAAAATCTGTAAAACCAATCCTAAAATCTTTAAATAAACAAATGATTAAAATTAAAAGCGTAGGAAACTTGGATGAATTCACCAACACATTTTTAAATAATGTTCATAGAGCAGCAGAAGCAACATTTAAGCAAAGAACTGCAAACAAAAAAGTTGACATACACTGGTGGACACCAGAACTAAAGGAATTAAAGAGCAAAACAAGGGCACTTAGAAGAAGACTTAAAGCATCTACTTCAGAAACAGAAAAAATTTCATGGTTACAAAAATTTAAACATCAACAAGCAACTTATAAAAGAGCAATTTTGAAAGCAAAATTAACTAGTTGGGCAAAATTTTGTACAAACAATAACAAAGAATTCGGCATATTGCAAAAAATAGCAACTGGCAAAGTATTTTCTCCGACTCAGTTTGTCGCACTCCAAAACTCAACAAATGAAGATATAAAATCAATCTTAAAAGAGCTCATGGAAGCTAATTTTCCCAGAGATAACCAAGAAGAGGACACTCAATACCATACAACAGTTAGGTCAACTCCACTAATCCTTTCAAGTCCAAATGATCCACTTTTCACACAAGGAGAAGTTAGTTTAATAATTAAAAACCTTAAAAATTCTAAGGCCCCTGGTATCGATGGATTAGACAACATAATAGTTAAGCTGGTCCATAGAGCCAATAGCAAATTCTTGCTTAACTATTTTAATAAATGTCTACAATTAAATTACTTCCCAAAAGCATTTAAGAAAGGTGGAGTGATCTTCTTCAGTAAAAAGCAAAAAGACCCAAAGTTGGCCACTTCCTACCGCCCAATATGTCTTCTGCCTTCATTTGGGAAAGTTCTGGAAAGACTCATAATAGACCGCCTGAAGCATGCCTTATTCAAAAATAATTTTTTACATAACAGCCAATATGGCTTCAGAGCACAAAGATCAACAGACCATGCTCTATCTGCAGTAATGGATTGCATAAATAAAAATAAGGAAAACAACAGATATACAGCTCTCATTAGCTTGGACATCCAGAAAGCATTCGACTCTCTGTGGTGGCCAGGTCTAAAATTAGCACTTACAAAATGTAACGCCCCGAAAAATGTATCGCAGTGCATTTTTAGCTTCTTAAGAGATAGAGAATTAATAGCCATAGGTGACTCTGGCTTAGTACAAATGGAACATAATAGAGGCTGCCCACAGGGCTCCGTAGGAGGGCCTATATTGTGGAACATATATTTCAATTCACTCTTATCCGCTCCTTGGCCAGAACACACAGAGATTATAGCATTTGCTGATGATACAATGCTAGTAGTTGGAGGTGCAACAAAAGCAGAACTAAAACATAATTGTAACAAATCTTTATTCCAATTCTCAAATTCCTGCAAAGATCTAAAGTTAACAATTTCAACAGCAAAATCAACAGTAATGATTCTTGGTAAGAAAAATAAAAGTCTAAAATCCAATCCAAAAATTACCTTAAATAATGAGAGTCTAAGGCATACAAAATGCTTGGTTTACTTAGGAATTCATCTAGATTCAAAGCTTTCTTTCCTACCACATCTTCGCTACATCAAAACAAAAATAATACCAATAGCCCAAAGACTACGTGGAATGATCAGCCAGAACTGGGGTATAAAAGGAAAAATTTCTAAAGTAATATATTTAACCATTATCGAAAAAATAGTAATGTGTGGATGCTCAACTTGGGCAAATCATATGACAGCTAGGAAAGAAAAATTATTAAATAATATTCAACGATTTTTCCTGCTACTGATAACAAGAGCATTTAAGACAACTTCTAGCATAGCTCTAAATACTATATCAGGCATTCCACCCTTACCATTAACAATCGAAGCTGCTACCCTAAAAACGAAAATCTTGCTGCTTAAAAAATCAATACAAATAGATGGTACTCACTACAACCAGAAAGATTTTGAAGATCCAGCCCACAAAGATTCTATCCATCCCTTCCATAGATTTAGAAACATAACAGTATACAACCTTCCTGAAGAATTCCTAAGATTATGTAAAACTCCAAAGTTTATACCAACAGCCATAAATCTATATACAGATGGATCAAGACATGACGAGGAAACAGGAGCAGCATTCGTGGTCACACAAAAAGACCAAAAAGTTTTCACCCAACAATTTAAACTAAATACTTATAACTCTGTGTTTCAAGCTGAGGCATTAGCGGTCAGGGAAGCGGTAAAACACGTAATTACCAATAAATTAGCCCCGACAACAATATGGACTGACAGCCAGTCAGTTCTCCTATCATTGCTCAACCCAGTGCACAAATCACAACTCATCCGTGATATCCAGGAGTGTCTTTACACAAACACACCATGCAGAATCCAATTAAGCTGGATTAAAGCACACATGGGCAATTGGGGGAACGAATTGGCGGACAAAGAAGCAAAAGAAGCTGCTACCAATGAGGAAGTGTCAATCATTAATCTGCCGAAACCAAGCTCCTTCCTAAAACTTCTCCTATATAAAAGAACCATCAGAAGATGGCAAAGAACATGGGACACATCGCAAAATGGTAGGTTCACCCACCATTTACTTCCAACAGTCTCCACAGAGTTCCTCATCTCAAACCCTTTTATTAACTATCTAATAACGAATCATGGACCCTTCCCTGAATACTTCGCAAGATTTGGCAAATCCAATTCGAACTTCTGCAAATGTGGTGATTTTGGAACTGCCCTTCACTACATAGTGAAATGTCCATCTACAAAGTCCCTCCACATAAAAAGGCACCATAGTCAAACAGATCTTCAATTTGTGAAATTTTGTCTAAAGGACGGTTTTAGACGAAAAAAAATAATTCAAATAATCAAATTCTTAATAGAACAGGGACTCACACTATGCCGTGACCCTGTACACTCATCAACAATGGCAGATGATGAACTTTATTCATCATCAAATTCATCAGATGAACAATAATGCTTTCATTTCCTTATCTTAATATTTGTTTATATCTAATGATGTTCATAATAGTGTAATTATTTTAACTGTTAAAACTAATGCTTTAAGTAATATGTAACATTAATGTCTTGTCAATTCATGCATAATTTTAAAGGAAATAATGAACACGAGTACTTTATACCAATTATTAGTGCTCCATAACATCATGACTTCATATGTTAATTGAGTCAAATGTATATAAAAAAAATTTTAAACCTTGTAATTAGTGCCATGTAAGCTTGCATAATAATTCTATATAATTATACTTTCATTTAATTTTGTATATATAACATATTGTTCATAATAGTATAGTTACTTTGTTAGAGTAATATTTAATACTTCAAGAATTATGATACATTAATGTTTTGTCAATTCATGTAAATTATTATTAATTTAAGATTGTATAACTCCTTAATTACTTTTTCTGTAATTACTCCTCGTTTTTCTTAATATAATATTTTCACTAATTTTTATAACTAGTTTCAATCATGTAACTGAACTGTGATGTAGACACCTACTGTGCTAGGATGTCTGTAGGCTTTCAAGTCCTACCAATGTGACTATAATTTTAAATAAACCAAAGGCTGGGTCGTAAGTGGGCCCCCGTAAATGTTACGGAAGGCTCTCGGAGATGGTGGGGCATAACCCGATAACCAGTTGGTAAAGTCCGGGGTCCTGCCACTTCGCTATGCTATGCTATGATGCTGCCATCTATCGGAGGATTTGAAGAGCAAAAGTCGTACTTTCACATTTATGGTGCTCTGATTAAACGAAAGACGCTCCCAATTGACTTAAATTCGCATAGCCAAGGCATAGTGAGTTTGGCTGGTCCAAGTGTCATTAGTAACAACAACAACATAATGCAACATTCGGCAACATAACATAATATCGAATGATATGCTAAAAAGAGTATTTATGATGGAATGGAATAATATTTCATCTGCAGTAACGGCGAAGCTAATTCACTCTATTCTTAAGCGATTGGAAGAGGTTCTTTGATATAAAGTTTTTCCAACCAGACGTTAAAGTTTAATAGACAGTCCATGGAAGATGGAAGTCC
Source organism: Latrodectus hesperus (assembly GCA_037975125.1). Lineage (NCBI taxonomy): Eukaryota > Metazoa > Arthropoda > Arachnida > Araneae > Theridiidae > Latrodectus > Latrodectus hesperus. The sequence goes on from CM075852.1 coordinate 1,201,260, forward strand.
ATGGAAGTTTAATAGACAGTCCTGATGACTTTTTTCATCTGTGCAAAACTTTTTCTGACTGATTTTTATGTAATTTTTAATTATTATTATTACTTTGAAACAATGTGCGTTATCTTTCTGAAATGGTTACTGATATTTAAGTAATTGTTAAAGAAAATCATTGTATAAAAATTAAATCAATGTGGACACTATAATGTAATTTTATTCTTTATAGAATGTTTACTGTGAGTTTCTATGCAGACTTTTTCTGGCAAGTGTATATTTAAAAGGTAAAAATAAAGAACAAATTTTGTTTTAATTTAATCCGAATGGAAGATAGAATTTTACAGCCAAATGTTTTTCAGCATTCAATTTTTTTTAATAAAATTTATTTTTCATAAGAAAAATAAAAATACATAGGTATTAAATCATAAAATTAAAATTTTCTAGATCCGTTTTGATTTTAATAAATTTGTATTCAAATTATTTCTAATTTATTTAGCAATAATAATCCTATTTTAAATAAATAAATCGATTCCATTAGAAGCATAATTTAAACATTTAAAATGTTGAAGCAAGCTAAATTATTCTTCAAAAATCAAAATTTATTTGATCATGATTCATGAAAAAAAATGTTTTTAACCATTTAATAAATAACATAAAAACTAATTGAAGATATTTGTACTAAAACACCTAACATTATAACTTCGAATCAAACATTAAAAACTTGTTTTATTTTCTCATAATATATTTTAATAAATAGAATTAAATATTCTTTTATAGAGGTATGATAAAATATTTTCTGATCATAATAGTTAGATACTAATATAAAAAGTAAAAGAAGATTTGAAGCATTTTTTTAACAGATTTCATACAAAATAAAAAACAATAAAACTTCAAGTATATGCCAATGAAACTGTATATTTCATATAGTACAATTTTTAAAATATTAATATTTAATGAAAAAATAAATTAATAATAGATTTAATTTGAGACAGTAATTTAAACTCTCGTTTTCAAGCAATTCTTCAAGTTTTTGTGAAAATAAATACAAATTAAAAATCGTTTTCAATTAATGATTATTTATTCAATTTAAAAGTTTGAAATAAATGGCAACAAAATGTTCCTTAACTTTCTCATTTTGAAATTGCAGATATTCGAGGCAAAAGAATAATTTTTCACGTAAGTGTGCCTTTCATCACTTTATTTTTAATTATTTTACTTCTTAAGATTATTTTCAATCTCAATTATTCAGTAATACTTATGTTGAAAAATGCGATAAAAAAAGTAAATACCATTAAGAAAGATTTTATGTATTATCTATTTTCAAAACTTGAATGTAACTACGTTTTATAACATTTTCACTTAATTTTAAATCACTTAATGTTAATCACTTAAAGTATTTTGTAAAATCATTTTGACATATACGTAATATAATTTACTGTCTATTTTTAATATAATTTTTTTTATAAAATCATTAATACACAGAAAATTTCGAAATGAATTAACATGTTAGATATTATAAGTTAGTTGAAAAATTCTTATTTTACTAGTAAAATTATCCTCGATTATTCTTTAATTGTATTGTGACGATTGTAATAGATTTTTTAAAATTTTATTAACCATACTGTTGTAATATCAGTCTTTCGTGAATTATCATTAATCGCCCTTTTCCACAACAGCACGTAATGTAAAGATGTTTAATAGGAAATTTGAATGGAACAATATTTATATTAATTTTTTTAAGTATTTCTATTTATGAAATATTTCTGTTTTCTGTTGTTTTCTTTTTATTTTTGTAATAAATTTTTGTGATTCAAAATACGAAAATCTTCTATTATAGAAAGTCAACAAAAGGTGTGATTAGAATATTTACTTTTAGACTTCCATTTTTAGATTTCCATTTTATTAGAATTGTATACATGACTTTGCAATCTAAGTAAAAATGTGAATATAAAATATGCCTTTATGTTCATATATATTTAAACTCAAACTAATATTACAACAGCTGCAATTAGTTTCGCGAATATCCTTCGTAAGTCAATAAATCAAAATTATAATAGAAAAAAAATGAAAAGTTATGTAATGCAGTCAAATTTTAATGACGTCAATTCACTTTTCGAAAGAAAATAAATATAAAAAGTAAAAAAAGGCAAATTCGAAACTATCGTTTGATGAACCTAATTACATACGAAATGCAAATTTAAAAGTGATTTTTTTAAATAATATCTTTATCTCTTAATTTTGAATTCTTCTTATAGCTATGGAGCTTTATTTCAGAATATTTACGTCATATAATAACATGTGTATGTGTGTGTATGTGTGTGATAAGTTTTCTTTGTTGTTCTTAAGCAACTTAAAATGGCACAGGTGCCGTATAGTACACGATCCCAAATTCTGAATTTTTTAGGCGATGAATAAATGTTGCCAAGGTGACGTATTGTGACGTGCGCGATGACGTAAATACTAGGGTTACCAAAATAGAATTTTCTGTATAATTCTTATAGGTCTCCATATGTATGACAATATAAAAACGAGGTTGCCAGATACATAAGAAAATCCATCAAAAAATCGCCAATCTCAGAATTTGGCATCCTGGATTATACGGCACCTGTGCCCTTAAAATTATAAATTTGTTTTTTAATTTTCTGTTTTTTTATACAAATTTTCTCATTACTGCAAAAATTGAGCTGTAGATAAATTCTAAAAAGATGTACATATTTATCGCCAATCATGTAACATGGTTGATTTATTTTGTTTACTTACTTTTACTTAAAACAAAGACTATGATATTCAATTTCCCGCTCATAGTTTTATGAGAGAAGCATTTATTTTTATGTTGATGCGTTATAAAAAGGTAGCATAATTATTAAACACATATATATGTATGTTAAATAATTAATTTCTTAAAAATATGAGTGATTTTATAAATTTTAAAAAAAGTAAAAGCATAGAATAAACATGACGAAATAAGTTCTTGCAACAGTTGACTAATAGAAAAACATTTGTAAAGTCTTCGAAAATTTGATATACGCAATAAATGTATTTTGCTCAGTATTCAGTACAATGTAGTTTTCCTCAGTGAAATATTAATATAACATATTATTTTAGTAGAAACAGAAAAAATAGCACGTTATTATTATTGTAATCTTTAGTTTAGTTGTTTCTATTTATAGTAACAACAAACTGAAAAACAAAAAATAACATATTATAACTATTGTAATCTTTACTTTAGTTGTTACTAATTACAGTCACTATTGAAAATTTTGTTCTGTAAAATGTATACTTTAACTAATTAAACAAAAAATTTTTTAGTTAAATCTATTTAAATAAATTTATAGTGAACGATTCTTTCTGATTTTTAACTAAATTAATTCATTTTAAATGTGGATTAACCACAAAATGAAATTTCTAAGCAAAATAAGTCATTTTGAAAAGATTTTGAAACCACTCAGATTAAGAAAAATTATAGATTTAAATTAATATTTATTTATTGTTTTTTATTGCTTATTAATTTTTTATTATTTATTTAGTACTATTTCATAATTATTTGTTACTTTTCAATAAAATATTTAATTTTAAAAAAGTTTAATGGTATAAATTAATTTAAAACATAGTTATTATTCTTTGAGAAATGGAAACTATACAAATCATTGATTTCCTACAAAGTATTAATACTTAATATGATGCATTTTCGGTATCACTGAATTTTCAATTATTTAGATTACCAAATAATTTTGATCCCTGTGAGAAAAGTAATATCAGCCTTTCCCATGATTAGCAAAATGACTTATTTTTTATTGAGATACATTTCGTAAAAAATCCTTAAAAGAGATTTATTTATTTCCAACAATTTTTCTATCAAAATTTATTGATATTTACCAACTAAGGAAATTAAAGATAACTTTTTCAATTATTATTGAAAATTGTATGTAAATACATTAATAATTAAATTTTACACTATATTTAAATTTTATTTTAAATTTTAATCTGCTTCGTAATTACATTTTCATTATTTGCGTCATTTGTTCTTCGGGGAAAAATAATAAAATTCAACGCTGAATATAAACATTCCATAGATAATTGATTTGGTTTCCTATATTCGTTCCACTAAATAAATTTTTGTTTATTTCATTTTCATTGTAAAATATTGTTGACTTACCTATTGTTTTTATAGTTCTATAAATAAATGTCTATATAAGCATTTAAATATTATTTAAAATTCTATAATTTCTTTTCTGACTACAAAACACTTCTTCAGTCCCATATTTTTTGCAATTATGAACATTTCGAAGATTGTAAGCGTATTATTATCTAGTAATACATGTTTTATTACATTTTTGAATTATCATATTAAATAATCGGAAGTATTTGATATGAGGAAAGCAAGTTGCGGTGAACAACAAAAAAAGCTACTGATTGAATATTAAAATCATGCGAAACCACATAGGACAAAATATTTCCAAATTAACAAACCATGAAAATAACGTATTGAAAATATTTCCTTAAATAACTGCACATATCAATTAATATATCAATAATTTAATATATTAAGTAATTTAAAGTTCTTAATACATTAAATTATATATTTTAATGTAAATAACTTAATATATTAAGTGTATAATAAACATATATGTAACAAAGAAAATGACAAATGAAAATAATCATTATAATTAAAATACAAATATTTTTTAATACAATAAAATTCTAATCATTATTTATTACTTTTATAAGTACTACTATTTTAGCTAAAATTTCAGTAAACAATTCTTTTTAAATTTATCTGTTATCTGGCTAGTTAAAGGATTTGAATAATATACAGAACTTCTAACTACCTTCTTTATGGATTGTCCGCTATTTCAAGAATTAAAATTTTCATTTCGAAAAATTTTTGCACCATCAGCAATAATTATCTTTTCTTTTACAAGTATAGTCTAGAGAGAACCCATAAATTTTTCATCTATCTTCTCATGCACTATTCAATACTGCCTACTTCTGAATGCTGTTCTAAAGTTCCTTTTTTTTTTTTAATATTTGGCTTCCAGGAAGAATTTCTTATTATAATATATTATATTCACATGCTTCAAAGAATGAAGGTAACTATCATCCTGCCACACTGACAGGTGCATACACTGTAAACGAAACACAACATTTATCTCGTTTTCCACCGTTCAACAACTTGAATTAAAGCTGAGAAATTCCATTCCAAAAACCGTATTTCTACTATGAATCTACGAAAAGAAGCGGTGTATTTTTGCATTACTGCTCTAAGCATTGACGACGAAAATAGATTTTGGTCATTAAATTTATGTTTATTTTAATTTCTTTTTCCAATAAAGTCTTATAGTAAATCCTTTCAATCTATTTTTAGCATTGTTATTTACTACATATCCTATTTTCTTGCATGTTTCCATATTTTCAAAATATTTCTAATAATTCAAAATAATATGCTTTTATATTAAAAGAGAAAACTGGAACCTATACTTATAATAATGAATCTCCCATTGAATTAAAGCAAATCATCCAAAATAAAGAAAACATTTTTGCTGATATCTAATTGGCTAAAAGAGATCGTTGAAACTATCTCCTTAATTCATTTAACAAATGCAAATATTCCGAACAAATAATAATGTAAATAACATATCATTTATTCTGAGGAAAAAAATATGCATCAGTGGTGCACATTTATAAAGTTATAAAAGCATATCTTTAATTAACCATATCACAAAAAGTTATAAAGTAAATGCTATAATATTTATGAAAATACTAACATAAATATTTGATTTTTAATAAGAAATGATGATAATTGTGTATTTTTTCTAAGTTTTTATCGCCTCATATGAAAATTTCGTCTTATTATTTTGATTTTCTTTTAAATGATATTTTATAAGCAATAAAACATCACTACATTTTATGCATTATACATAAAATATCATTTATAAATAAATTACAAATAAATATTTCAAATATTTAACAATAAGAATAAAATTTAATGAGAATAAATCAGTAAAAACATTGTACCTGAATAAGCTATTATATAAAATCTTTGAAGTATAGTGCTAAATTTTCCAAATTTACTTTACAGTAGTCTAAATTTGTTACAATATACACGTCCACACACATACCTACATACATATTTAAGAAAAATAATTAAACTTCGTAACCTATAACTACATCAGGAAATATTCTGGATCGAAAATGTTGAAAGTAACTATACAAATACTGTGATATTCCTTTCAATTCCTTATTTGAATAAATTGAATTTACTCCTCTTATGAGTTTTCACGAGGAAAAAGATTTCTTCAAATACACACTTTAGAGAGGGAATTAATAAGCTATACATCGCTAAGAAAGGTATTATTGATTAAAATTAAATATTTTTGTGACTTTCAAATCGAAATAATGAAATTATTTAGAACCGGAATCACCATTAAATCCAACATTAATTAAAAACTATATACTTAAGACTCATAGCAATAACTTGAGGTTGTTATAATTTGAGATGACGTATATTTGTATACATCAATGTAAATTATAGAATAAAAATTCCTTATCGCTTTTTACGATGTGCAATTCTTGATATTCTCCAGAGTTACTCATTTAGAATCCTTTATTAATTTTGCATGAAGTGAAAGGTTTGGTAATTTCGCTGGCCAAGAAAGAATATTGATGTAATGTGAGCAGTCAAAGTATTTGGATAGTTTGGAACTTTGCATCGTTTTTCTCGAAAATGAAATGCAATAAACTATAGCCTCTGAGCAGTAAGTGCTAATTATTCCTGACAATATAAAGCTGAAAAGCAGAAATAAGTTTACGGACCATTTTGTAAGTTTAACTCATTTATAATTTTGCTTTAATTTATTATAATTAAAAATTAATCAATATTCCTAATTACTATATTAATTTGCTATCAATCTTAAATAAATCAGTAATATGAATTGTTAGTAATATTCTAACATTTTTTCTCAGTAAAATTATATTAAAAATTGAACAAATAAAATTATTTAGTATTTCAATACATTTAGAAAACCTCACCACTTTTAATTTGTAAAATGTATCCATTAAAGTCAAAGCACTGGAAAATATTCAATTAATTTAATACAGTATGCTAGCTAAAACAAGTTTTATTCTTAGCAAGTCTTTCTACTAATTTAAAGACAATGCTTAGGCTTATTAGTATTCTTATTATCATTAATTCTTCCTATTAAATCACATCACAGAAACCATTAATAAGTATTGATAATATATGCAAGTAACATAGACATATAATTCTGAAAAATTACTTCCAAACAACTTTTTTCATTATATTAAAACTTTTTACTACCGTTATTGTTGGGCATAATTTGAAAAAATATATTTTAATTCCGCTGTTATAATTCTAATTATTTTAATCATTAATTAACATTAACGTAATATTAAAATAATATTTATATTTCTATGCTTGTTAAATAAAAGTTATTTGAATATATTACCTCACATCAAACACTATTTTTATTAGAAACAGTGGAAAAATTATCGATAGCAATTTTCATTATTACAGTTATATATGTTGTATATAAAAAACGAGTAATATGAATTACATTCTAATATAATTTTTCACGACTTCTTTGCTTCTCCTTATAATTTCAAATGTCCACGCTATTTTACATCTGTAAATTTAAAGAAAAAGTTATAGTGTTATTTTTATTACTTCTATTTTTTCCAGTTAAATTTGTGGCAAATGTAGCTTTCCAATACTTTTAACAGCGGTCTCCAAAGCGGTGGTCCACGAGAAAATTTCGCTGGACTTTAAAAAAATGTACTTACTCATCGTTTTAAGTTCTGCTTTAAGATGCATTGAAACATAATTCAATTCATAATAATGACTGAAAAGTTATAAAAAGTTTACTTCATGGAATAACTTCACGGTAGTAAGTCACAGAGGCACTATTTTAGTAACATGTTTTGTCTATAGACAAAACTATAGTCTCGTTTCGCACTCCTCTAATGTTTCACTCTCCTTTGTTTCGTATATGTACATCAGTCCAAGCATTTAAAGGTGGGCATGCAGGTGTTTGGTGTTCAATATAAAATATACTCAATATATTAGTTGGGTTATTAAAAAAAGCTTTTTTTATACAGGTGTAATCTTAAATCTTAATCACGTGCTTATATTCTTTTATTTGATATTGATTTATTGGGGCCATCTTTATAATTTTATTAGGATTTTATGATACTTCTGGAGATCTTGTTTCAAGTTAACAGAAACATCCGTCATACTAGGAGAGTATATTGCTAAAAGTTTGATATATTTAATCCAAATTTTAATTATTTTGTTTATTTTGTTACGGTTCATTAATAAAGTTGCAATTAATCGTTTGATTTTGTTAACTAGGTATATTTTTATGTGTTCTTAGATCAAAAAAATTTTTATAAGCATATTCAACGCTTAAAAAATTTCTATTAATGATCTGCAGGATTTAAATTATGAGTTTATTAGCCTGTTAGGTCAAAAAATTTGATGATCGCTGCTTTTAATCACTAAAGTACTTCAGTTCAAATATGTTGTGTTCAAATATATTCTGTAAAAGTCTTTTATAAATTCCGTAAAAGAAGTACGAAAATTTTACTGAATATCATTTTTTTTTCCTCTTTTAATGTTCGTACTCACAAACTTGAATTATACTTTAAATTTATAATTTAAGAATTGCACAAGAATTTACAGAATCTAGTCCTGTAATTTCCTGATTTTCTTTTGCTTAATTTTTTGGAAGTTATAATAAGCATGACACTTGAATCTGAAAGAAAATGTAAATTGTTTTGTTGATTGTTTATACTTATGCCGAGTCGAATGAACGAGCATAGTCTGATTGAGCGCTTTTTCTAAAAACTTTTATTTTTGTATTGTGTACATTTTGCCATATATTAAGATGGAAAATATTCCCAGACGAAAGAAAAAGAAGTATATTTGCCCAAATCCTTTGTTTGTAAAATGGTTAACCGAATGGAAGCAAGAAGCTGCTGAAAAGGGATTAAAATTGCAATATACTTATGCTAAAGTAAATGTATAATTTATTATATATGTATACCAGGTGTATGCGAATGAAATGAAACGATTGTTTTTAAAAATAACACAATAAATTTGTGAAAACTGTTAATATTTCGGCTAAACTGAGTATTACGGACAGACCTCAGTTTTACCCGGTTTAGATATAGTGCCGGAATTTCAATACTGTCTTTTATATTCGTTTTGTATTTCGCTGTGAATATAGCGTAGGAATTTCAATCCTTACTTGAACTTAGCGAAAAAAATCCAAAAAATCGCCAAACTTCGGCCGTATTACTCAGTTTTACCAATATTTCTTTATTCGAAATAATATACATCGCTAGATACACATTTTTTTCATCTTTCGGGCAATTTGTGAATACCACGTCAAAAAAATAATCTGTCTTTTGAGGCTAGCCAATCATTAAGCCAAAATTTGGCGTTTTTGTCAGAAGTGAAGTGCTGGTCAGCTGATGCATGTCCCAATGATGCAAATAGGTGGTAATTGGAAGGAGCCAAGTCTGGCGAAAAAGCCGCATGTGCTAAGGGCTCCCAGCCGAGCGCCTTAACGATGTCCTTGGTCGGTTTAGCATGGTGGCTAAGTGCGTTGTCATCAAGGAAAATCACTTTGTGCAGCTGTTTCTTGTATTGCTCGCGTTTTTCGAGTATAGCATCGTTCAAATCAGTAATTGTTGTTTATAATGATCAGTATTAACGCTTTCACCGGGTTTGAGAAGCTCATAATAGATTGGCCCCTTCTGATCTCAGAAAATACACGACATTGTCTTGCGGCCGAAGCGATTCGGCCTTGCGGTCGATTTGAATGGTTGTCCGGGGTCAACATATGATCGATTACGTTTAGGATTTTCAAAATAAATCCATTTTTCATCGCCATTCTCAATACGATGGAGATATGACTTGCATTTGTAATAGGCAAGCAACATTTCGCACACGATTTTTCGGTTTTCCTGCTAACAGTCCATTAGCTCATGTAGTACACATCTACCGACCTTTATTATCTTGCCATTGCTTTGAGATGATGAAAAACAATGCTCTGGTCAACATTCAATTGTTCTGCAAGATATCCTTGTGTTTGTTCATCATCTTCATCGAGTAATGCTTGTAATTCAGCATCTTCAAATGTTTTTGCTAATCTGCCACGCTCCTTGTTTCTCACATTGAAATCACCATTTTGAAACTTTTCAAACCACCTGTAGCTCTACACATGGCTCAGAGCATTACCACTGTATGCTTCTACAAGCATTTGATGCAATTCAGCAACATTTTTCTTCAGATGGTAACAAAACATCAATGCTGTCTGTGAATCATGGTTGGAAGTTGTAAAATTCAACATTTTCAACACAGTAAAAAAAACTCAACGCATGCTGAAACTTGTCTAAATGTAAACTACACGTGAGTATTAAAGGTCAAACTATAAAAAAAATCATTTGTCGTAGTTTTGTAAAATTTGCATATATGTGTGGGGACATCTGTTAACAACTATCTTATTTGATATGCATACACCTGGTATATAATCAATATAAATTCTTTAATGAATGCTTAGTTCTAATTCATATCTAAATGTGTAGTGAAGAGTACGGAAATTTATTTTAGTCACAAAGGTCTGTTTTCTATCAATTTGTTGTCTTTGAAAATCTGCCTAAATTGTTTATAAAATCTTTTCATTTAATTCCTTTGACATTTTAGTTTTTAGAAATATTTAATTATACTTTTTTTAATTTGTATATATCTTTAAAACAAATTATTTAAAAATGTAAGCATGCATTGTAATTGAATTATTTTCTTCTATTACCTAATATCTCTTTTTTTTGTATTTGCGACTTCTATATTGTTATAACTGTTATATATTAACATAAAAAAATTCAATTATTAGCTATATCTTATGTATTTAAAAAATATTCTTAAAACTTCTTTTTATGGTTAATAGTTTTGTCTTTATTTAAACATATTTAGACACATTTTAAACCATTTTGTTTTTATCGGTCTCTTAATTACTTTTATAAGTTCAGATATTTTATAGTGTTGCATTATCAAATGTCTTTAATTTTATATACTCATGATAAGGGCCCAATCAATGAGTTCTCAGTCTAAATAATTAGTGTTAAACTTTAATAGCTAATATATATAAATATTCGTAGTAGTTTGGAATCCACTTTAAATTGTTGAACAACAAATTTAATTTAATTTTAGAAAAAAAAATTAATCTATAAATAAAATTTTTAGCACTTGCATTACTTTTATAAATTTAAAATTAAATTAACATGTCTCTTGTAATTTTTCAATAATATTTAAATGCACATATTAACCCATTGAAGTTTGCATGAGACAGAGTCACTCCATACTTCAAAAAGCAACAAGCTTGGGGAAACTTTTTACCTGTAATATATCAGTCTTTCAGTATCATCCTGTCAGAACTCTTCTTGGAATGGGCTTTGTTGCTTTCACCTGCCATTCGTTTCTAGGAATTTATATGTTATTATGGGTGATTGTGCCTTATGTGATGAATATTGCTGCAAAATTCCTTCAATAAGCAGATCAATTTTGTGTTGCAAATGGTTTTTGTACATTTGTTTGATATTTTATTATTACACTATGGGGTGTATAACCATAAATTACTAGAATATAAAAACAAGATGGAATATTTTAGAATTCTATTTGATGAAGATGAATCTTCTGCTGAAGATATTGATCTAACCAATGAGGATGTACCTGCTGAGGAAATATACAGTTCTCATGACAGTGATTATGAATTTGAGATGAGCGATGAAAGTTATGAATAGAATCTGAATTAGAAGAAAACATTTGTAAGCAAAAATCAAACATTTTGAAACCTTAGGTTCTACATTTCATGGGTTCAAATCCCACCTTGGGCATGGATGTTTGTAGTGGTTCGGAATCCACTTTAAACTGTAGGTCCTGGTCTAATTAGCCCTCGTGTGCAAAAGATGACTGCTGAGCAACAAACAAAACAAAACTAGCACTTTGAAATAAAGAAAAGCCAAATTAAAAAAATATTTTAATTTTATCATTGATGAAACTGATAAGAACAAAGCAGGAAATATTCAGTTTAATAGTAAAGCAAAATCTAGTGGAGATATCATAAATGAAATTTATATCTGTATTATATTTTACAGACACAGCTCAAAAATAAACAGATGGCGAGTGGTTGTTTTTATTGCGCAATGTATGTCAATGAAATATCACTTGTTCTAATGTCAGTAAAGAATCCTCCAAGACAATATGCAAAAAAAAATCTAATCATTATCTTTTATAGAGATAGATATGAAGGTGTAAACTATGCATATGCTTTCTAGTGAACTTTGGCAAAAACACTGAAGTCAATTTAAGTGAAATAAATAACCTTTAGTATCCAATAAAATGTCGAAAAATCGGCAAAGACTACATGATTAAGATTCAAATACAATGAAATTACAATTTCTAGCACAAAAGGATAATTTTATTTTGAAAATCATTTTTTTGTGTGTTTGTTAGAAGTGTATGTTGATTTAGAATTTTTATTACAGCAAATAATTCTTTGTTCATAATTTATGAATATTTTATCTCCTTTAACATTAAAAATGTTTCTTAAGAATGTAATAATAGTTTTACCAATTAAATAATGTAATTACTGCTCATAATGAAATAATTTTTTTAAGTATATTGCTCATTTTTTATAAAACTGATTGAGGTGAACCAGTTACACTACATTACCTCCAGTATCAGTGTCAGGAGCATGCATTCTGCTAGGTTAACCATCTTTACATTTTTATCATATTAAACTCATTCTTCAAGTATTGGTAAAAAAAAAACAGAAAAGTTTAGGTAGAGAATAATCAAAGCAAGCAAGCATGTACATTCGTTATCAGATTTTCGACAAATGTAGTCCAGTGTAACAACTCTCCACAATCTTTTAGTTGTCCTTAATAAATTGTTATTGCTTAAAGGTGATTAGTTTTGCTAACACACGTAACCAACAACATCCATCGCCTTATTTCTTATTATTTGAATGGTATTAATATTTTGATTACAAAAATATCAAAAGAAAATCATACTTGAATTTACCTATACCTGAAATTATTAAACATCCCAACATTGCATTTATAGATAGAAATTATAAGTCATATTCCTTTTGTCTGGAATCCAGTCCAGTAAATAACTTGACAGTGTTTGTAATATTTGCTCTGAAATACTTTCAATAAAGACCCTAAAATAAAATTAGGGCTTCAGAATTGTTAATATTATGGCCCTCTATTCTGCAATTTAGGAATTTGATTCTTGCCTAGGGTATAGTATCTATAGAGATTCAGAATTCCCTTTGAACTGTATGTCCTATTCTAATTAGCATTTATGTTTTAAAAAATCATCTTTAAAGGATAAATCTAAAATATTCATTTTTAGAATTCTATATAAAAAGCTCAGAAAAAAAACGAGAAATATCATTCAGTATATTCCATTTTTAAAATGTTGTTATCTTGGACCTAATTAAATTTATTTCTTTGATTCTACAACCTATTCTATATCCAATGTATATTCATTAAAATTGATTAATAATTATTTTACTATTGTTTTATGTTAAAATGTTTAAAGGTAGGCTGTTGTGAAATGCCAAAAATTTTATATTGGCTCTCAGTTGTACAGTTCTTAAAATTTAATTTTTTATTCAATTATTATGTAATCAAAATTTAACAAATAAAATAAATTATAATTCTTCAAAGAAAATGATAATACTATTTATATGGAGTTTTGATTGCAATTTAAAAATTATTAGTTTTAATTTTTTGAAATTAATATGAAATAATTTATTAAAAGTGTATTTAAAGTTTTTATTAATTGCATTTATAATTTGATGCTTTTACGCTGATATAATTTTCAGCCATTTTTATTTTGAAGTAATTTGACATAGATAATTTAAAATTTTAAAGTTATAATTAAAGTTAATACTTAAATTTTTCTGCATTGATCTAAAATTTAATATTGTTATACTTAAAATAGTTATTTGGTGTATGATAACATTAATTAATGACTTAATTTCTTTCATTTATGTTATTAAGTCTTTACAAAATTTAAACTTTTTTGTTTCTAAATCACTAATAAACCTGAGTTTCTTAAAATTTTATTTATTTCAAATTATGTGCTTCAATTTTAAAGCAGGTACAAATCTACTTTCATCAGATTTCTTTGGATTTTGTTTTCAATAATGATTATGTATTAATTATGTATTATAGTGATATTATTTGATTCAACAAGTATATTCCATTATTAATATTGTTTTAATGTAATTAAAATATTGATAATAATATAATAGTGTGCATTTATTTTTCTCAAAACTTTAAAATTATTTCTAGTATTGGATATTTTTTAATGAGAAATACTTAGAGCATAAGTAGTTATTTTCCTATACCATTTAGTGAGTATATTTTACTGTAATTTTTCACACTTGTATATTAAAAAGTATGTTATTTTGTCATGATTGCTGTGGGATTGACGTGAATATTTTTTGCGTGTTCGAAAAGTGTATATATATATATATATATATATATATATATATATATATATATATATATATATTTAAACTTCTGTTTTCAATGGCTTGATTTTTTGTATAAACATTATATTCTTAATTTTTTATTGTATTCTTAATTTAGGCTTTATCATCTTTAAAAAAATATCCACTTCCTCTGTCATCTGGTAAAGAAGCAAAAATTTTGGAATATTTTGGTAATGCACTATATTTTTATATATAATTCATTTTATTATATATATTTACTTATTTAATATTAAAATATTCAAGTGTTCCATGTACTTTCATTATTTACTTTCAGTTATGCATTTCACATTAATTTTTGTTAAATTACTTATTATAAATATAAAGACTTCTCTCTATATGATTTTAATTGACATAAATTTTTAATACTAATAATTATTTTATTTCTTTTATTAGTATTGCAAAAATTTATATATATCAAACAATATTTTTATATATTTAATGTTTCTATACTTAAATCTTAATTTGATCCCTTGTTTACTGACTAAAATATTTTGCAGAAGCGAAAAAAAGGCAGAACTGTTCCCTTACAATATTAAATCATCATATCATAATAAAAACTACTACATCATATTACTTAGCAAGTAGATTAGAAATTAACAATCATGCTTATTCATAAAAAGCCTTTATTTGATTTGTTATTCTGAAGTGCAATAATCAACATTCTGATGCATTGACATCATTGGAATTATTCACAGTAAGGTAGTAAAGCACCTAACTGTGAATGATTGCTGAATAAGGTATTTTAAGATAATAAAGTAATCACTATTCTCTCTTGTTATTTTTCATATGACATAAATTATGATTTTTATGTATTTCAGAACAATAACATTTCATATTTTAAACTGGTATTATTACACTGAATTATAAAGTTTTCTTTAAGCAATAAAAATTATGTGGAAACTAAAGACTATATTTCATAGTCTTATCTTATTTGCATTTCAAATAATCCATTGTTTCTTAAAATATTTTATTGCTCAATATATTTTTTGGTTTTCTTCAATGCTTTTTAATATTTAAGTCACATAGTTGTCAACCATTTAAATTTTTCTGATTTTTCACTCTATTCTAGGATTATTGTAATTTTGTCATGAAAATTAAATCTCTTAACATTTAATATTTCACCTTGTAGAATGACTAACTAGGAGGAACAGCATTTTCTTGCTGACTCACTCCATTTCTAAATCAACAGGTCACTTAGCTTAAAAATTTCAGCTATCTTTGGAACCTTAAAGTTATTTTTTAATCTTATTTAAGTAAAATCAGTTTTTAATAGCTTGAAAAATAAATACTTCTGTAGCAACTTTTTACCTTGAATTTTAAACTTCTGTTCAGTGTCAAGACTTTTTATAACCTTTTGAGAATTCTTAAATTTGAAAATATTCAAGTATTTTTCTCAGAATCACATTTAAATTTATTAAGTATTTGCTTGAAACTTCAAATCTAAGTTATCTTTTTGCATGAAAATCTTCAAAATCTTTGAACAATTTTCGCAGTACTGAGTAACATGATTTTCATTTAACATACTTAAAAATTAGATTTCCTAAATATAGTAGTATTAAAAAAAGAATCCATTATGATATCATGAAATTATGTAAATAAATTAATATTTACTCATTTATCACTATATTGATGTTTTAGCCAAATGTTTCATGTACAGTTTATGTATCATCAAGATCAAAAATTGTTGTTTCTAAAAGCTGTTATGCATGTTAGTGCTTATCTTATACCACATGAACAGGACAGAAAAAGTATAATTGCATTTCTCAACACTTAGACAGTTAAGTGGCAGATTAAAGTGACTTTTTATCTTTAAATTAGGTTTTGAAAAAAATTAATTTCTATACCAAGTACAAGTCTTGTAAAAAAAATTAGGGGAGAAAATATTTCAAATAAAATGTTAAAATCTTACATTATCTAGCAATTGAAAAAGTGTTAGTTTAAATGAAACAATGATGTAGACTATAATGAAAAAGAAATATGAAGTGTAATTGCTATTAAATCTTTGATATCTATAAAATATGCAGTTCATTTTTGGCGGAATGATTGAGAAAATTTAAAAGCATTTTTATAGATTGATGATATCTATCGAGTATATTTCCATTGGATTGTAAAATCATGGAGAAAGAAGTGCCTAAAATTTACAGATACTTTAAGGAACATAAAGAATTTTTCTCAACTTAGATTTTGTAACTAGTAAAAATTGGTTCAAATAATTCAAAAAGTGCTGTTCAATTCATAATTAAAAATTCAAGAAAACACTCTATTGCCTAATCATGAAGCTGAGTGTATCCAAGAAAAATTCTAAAGGTTATAGAAGAATTGTTATTAGTTAAAGCAAAATCAAAGCATTGCAACAAACTAAATTTGAATAATTGAAAACATTAAGATGGGTGTACAACACATCAGAAATTTTTAATACCAATGAAAATGGGCTTAAATGCACAAAATGCTTTCAAGAATTTTTATGCTGGAAAAGAAAAAGTTGGACACATAATTAAAATACCAAAGTAATATAAAGCTGTGCTTTTTACGGAGTAATATAATAAAGGCATCTTTTGACAAAACCCTTGCTTTATAAATTATTTTTAAATCCGAGCGAAATTAAAGATCCAAAAGCTTAGATGCCTGAGCTTCATTTAAAGATTGTTTCTTAAATTGTTTGGTGCCAAAATTGAAAGTTATTTGAAACATAAAATTTTGAGCTTCAAGATAATATTATGGTTAGATAATAATAAGGTTAAATAATGGTTAGATCATGCATAACAATGGTTAGATAATGCATAATACTAAATTCAAATTATTTTAACATCAAAATAGTGTACCCTATTGAGGAAAAGTATAATTTATACCTTTAAAACTTATTCATTAAAAATAAAGATTGAACTGAATTTCAGACATTATCAATTCAGAATGAATTAATGTAATGGAATCAATTCTCAATTAAGCACTGCATCATTACTTTATTTTATTGCTGAAAAAGCAGCTGTGTTAAATGAATGTTGGAAAGAGATATATAGCCATCTTCATTTTAAATAGAAAATTTGCTTGAATTATCAAGAAAACAAGTTTTTGACAAATTAAAACTTGCTGAACAACTGAATGCAAAGGCTTTATTAATTTTAGTTTATTCAAGACTTATGAGTGATAGAAATTGATAAAAACAGAATTGATTGAAAAGCTATGTATTGTAAAGCAATTTGAATTACATCTGAAATTGTAATTCAAATTACTTTTGAAGATAACAGCACTTATAAAGATAATAAAGTTAGTAATGATATATTAAAAAATAAAATGATTCTGATGTTTAATTGCAGATCTGGAAAAACTTTTCTTCAATTCTGATTCTTCCTGTGAAAGAAGTGAAAACTCAAATGAAGACAGATAGTTGCATACTCTTTTACCATGAAATCTATAATGTCTTTATAATAACTATCAAACAAATTTAAATTATAGATTTTTTATTTCAAATTTAAATTATAGACTATTATAATCTTAGTTGATTTTTATTATATTGCTTTCAACTATTTGTGAGCAAGTAATTTTAATTGTTGCCGACCTTGCATCTTCTACTAAGAGTCATAAGAGGGACTCGTCAGGGATACTCATTTATAAGATTTTATTCATGAAAATAAGATTTTGTGTGCTTTCATCCTTATATCTTAGAATCTTAAAAGAATCTTAAGACTTATTTTAAATTTAAATCGTTCTGCATTTTGAATTTAAGAAATTGTAAATTTTGCCTATATTTGAATAAATTATTTTAAATTATCTACTATAAAATGATATAAAAATATTATTTTCAAAAAAATTAAATATAAAAATATTTTTGCACTTTATAAAATCATAATTATGTATATATTTTAGGTGATAAAATATGTGCCATGCTAGATGCAAAATTAATTGAATGGAGACAAATTAATTGTAAGTATTTCTGTATTATTTATCACACTGGTGTATGGAAATGTCCCTTAAAATCTTATTATTCTTATTAGTAAGATTAATTATTTTAACTATACTTTTTTAAAGGTCTGTTTTCCCTACCTAATTAGTTTTTGGCAATATTTATTGTTGAAATAATCCTTATGTTTTTTGGTCCCAATAATACAACACTGATAAGGAAATTTAAAAAATTCATATTAAATAAGAATCACATACTTCTGGGAGGATTATAAAATAGAAAGATTTGAATTATCAATTATATCCATTGTACTGTTAACTAAAACTGCAATTTCATAAATCCTGAAACTAGCATGCATATGCTGATTACCCGTAAGGAAGGGCAAAGTAGCAAAATGCAAAAACATAAAAGAACAACTCACCATTATCCTGACTTTATGTGGTGGAAAACATACCAATAAAAAAGAACTGTTGATGACTATAGTGAAATATTTTCTAATAGAAAATAAAGTGTAAATATTTTATTTTGATTATTTTTCTCTTTGTTTCCTAAAATATCAGATTTAATATTATTTTTCTCTTTTTAATATCTTACAATAATCTATCACTATATTAACATTTAATTTGTCCTTAATTATTTCTATTTCCTTGATGAATTATATTTTATTTATTTATTATATTATTAGAAATAAGAAATGAAATGTCATAAAATATCCAGCTTTGAACATCCATAAAATATTTACAGTAAATCTTTATTAATTTACAAAAAAAAAAATTGTTCTGACTTTTATGCTCTTGGAATTATAGAGATATTATTAAAGGCATTTTAGGCCTAGGCTTAGTTAATTTGATTTCTTATATTATGAAGTGAAAAAATGCCTCCCCTTCGCTTTCAGTATAGCTTATAATGGGAAATTCTTGTAAATATTATTGAAGAAATAACAGTTATTTGTGCTTTGAGATTTTTCACCATACTACAAAAGTTTTGAAATAGATAACTTATTAAGACCTAAATATGTTTTAAAAAACAATGCATAATATCTTTGACTTATTGTAATTTGCAATTTACAGTCAAAATATACATTTTTATATTTTATGTATATGTATCATCATTGTCATTGAAATTTGTTATTGCAACTTCCCAAATATATTATCTGTAAATATCAAATAAAACAAATATCTGATTATGCAAATTAAATTTTACATTATGTTAAGGGATATTTTCCACACATATACACATAAATTATTTTACAAGTGCATTTAAATATGCTCGAATCTATGATTAAATATAAGTTAAAATTTTTCATGCAATTGCTTTATTTATAAGTATATGATATTACATTTTTTTTTATATGTGAAGCAATTTTTTTAAAAATCCGTACTTAATATTTATAGAAATATTTTGTTATAAATAACAATAAGTAAAAATAAATATGAATTTCCATAATAGTAATTTTCAAAACATTACAAATCACAAAATTAGAAATAAAGTTTGTGAATAATGAAATATTTTATTGCCTTTTCTTAACCTTTTGCAGTTCAGTGTTCCCAGGTTAAACCTTAAATTGTTACCAAATCATTGCATTTTGTGATAAATAGATGAAACTTAGCTTAAAATGCTCTTTAAAATTTCTTTTTTGATAATAGATGGCAGCACAACATAAGACAATTAATAATTTTCAATTATAGCAGACTATTTAAATTCCTTTATTTTGAAGGAATATTTCCGAATTTTTTTCTTATACAAAAATAATTATTTGAAAGAGAATTTCTGTGTTATTTTGTTGCCTGTATATTGAACTATTGATTCTATGTTACTTTAAGTTTTTTATGCATAAAGTATACTTAGAATTATTTGATAAAACAAGGTGTTCCATCACCTGGAACACTGCATCGCAACAGCACTTTTACTTTACGCAATTCTGAGCACAATTAACCTTAAACTCAATGCTGAGAGGTTTCAGTTTAAGGCTAATTGCGCTCACACAACAGCTGTGTTTATTTTTTACTGTTTTTTCGCTCTTTTGGGGTGAAATAAATTAATGTTGAGGAATTTACAAGAAGGGATTACTTATATGGATAATATATCTGCACCCTTATTGGCCTCTTGAATTGGGAAGCTTCAGTGTTTTATTATATCAGCTAGTTCAAATCCTCTCTAGTTAGAGAAGCATTTTAATGCTCTTGATTTTTGTTTTCACTGCTATTCGTTTTATAATATTGTGTATATATATATTTTTTGAATTCATATATTTTTAGTTTACTTTTTGCAAATATAATTGTAATTTTGAATTAATTTTTAAAATTAGTTAATTGCAAATAAATGGCACATAGAGATCTTAGTCCTTCTGAAGCAATAAAAATGCTTCAAAAATTGCCCTCTGTTAGTGAATAAGAACATATGGATAGTGATAATAATACAGAGAAATATGTTCCTAAACCACTTGATCAGTCTCAGTCGGTTAATGCTGTGTCGGATGCCAGTGAAAATGATGGCGATGATTTATCTCAACCAGGCTTCTATATGAAGCTCCAAAACCTTACTTGGATAACTAAAAACGTTTTACTGAAATCTTTATTTTATTTTATTTATTCTTTGGTGTAGAGTAGCAGGCCTTCTTGTGATGCACCATGGACCACGCTAAATAATGCAAGTGTAATGCATTATTTTTCATTCATATGCAAAGACATTCACGCATATATGGGCTTCACTGCAATGCTTGCTTTTTACAACCTTTGCGGCACAGTGTTCCATATGATGAAACCCCCACAAAATAAAAATGGTATGTGTCATCTTTAAAAAATTTTCACTGTATATTCATAAAGGCCTAAATAGACAACCTACAAATGTTTTTAATAATATTTAAACATTAAAGGGTAGTGCACCTGAAAGGGTTAAGCTAACATCCATTATAAAAAATTATAAGAATTGTTATATTTCTTACATTTTTTTCAATGCAAGTTTTGATATTTTTAATTTTTTTTTCAAGCCTCATCTACTATTTCACTTTCTCCAAAATCTACTGAATCTCCTCAGAGCACTACATCACTATCTCCTGTCTCAAGAAAACCAAAGAAAGCTCGAAATCAAGCTTCAAAAAATGTTTTTCCATCAGTTGAAGTGAGAACTATAAGTTCAATGAAAATGCCAATGTTTCCAAAACCTGTCTCAAAAAATGTGACTGAAAATAATGTAATTCAAGACATACCTGTTTCTGATATCAAATTTTATCTTTTTCCTGGTGATTTCAACATTTTGCTATGTGTGGACAATTGTGAAACAATATCTGGGTATGTAAAAAACATGCATAAAACATTATTATTATAATAATAGATTGATGCTAAATTTTAAATGTTACTTTATTAATTTGAAAAATTATACATGTTTTCACTGTGATAAATATATAATTATGTAAATATATACATGTATATGCATGCATGATATTTATACAATTTAAGAGGGATTGCATTATATTAGAAAAACAATTTCCGTTGAACATGTTTTTTTATTTTCAAATATAATATCACTTTTTATCTATAAATATTTATTATCAATAGTTTAGTAAATGCAGAAAATGTTTTTACCTGTGCTTTTAGATTTTTATTAAGAATAATAAAAGTAAAACTTTGCTAAAAAGACTAAAAAATAATTTTACTTTATCATTAATAAAATAGTTTTATTATGTTCTCTTATTTCATCTTTCTCATTATAATAATTTTATGATTTCTAGACATGGGAAAAGTAAAAATATGTTTCAGTCCGAGTTGAAGAAATGTGGTATTGATTTTGAAGTGAGAAAACTTCATGTTGGAGATTTTCTCTGGATTGCTCGAGACAAATATGATGATACAAAGGAGGTGGTGTTAGATTTTGTAGTTGAAAGAAAAAGATTAGATGATCTTGCACACAGTATTAAAGATGGTCGCTTTAGAGAGCAAAAGGTAATGCATAAAATTTATCCTAAATTATTCCTTGCCTGCATTTTTTAATTATGTTACAAACTATTTTTATATCAAAATATTTTTTAATGAAAGAAATATTCATGACAGTTTAAAAAAAATAAGTTTAGTAATTTTCTTCCTCATTCTTTGTATTTTTAGCATTACAGTTCTTTTTCTTTAAAAAAAGATATATTTAAAGTACATTTATCTGTTAAAAAATGAATTGTCTTTAAAACTTAATATTGTAAAACCCTTCAGTTTTTCCAAAATATGTTGGAATAGGATGTTTTAACTCCTTTATTCTCAGCAATGGTGTTAATAAATCAAATGCTTTTTGTAACATTTATATTTTAATTATAAAATATTCATGTAAACTTCATTCTGTATTCCTTTTTGTTAATTTTTTTTACTTACAATTATTGGGTTAATGAGAAAGTAATTTTGGTTTATATTAGCAGATAGCTTTATATTTGTTTTGTTATTCTTTTGTCAATGTTAGAATATTTTCTTTTTGAGATTTGGTAGTTGATACCTTTAGGTTGCTATATGAACAAATTCCTTGTAATTTTTCTTACAACTGTCAGCTTTAACATGGAGTGCAAAAATAATCGTTTTCGACACTTTTAACTTTTTACTTTCATAAAGGCGAGAAAGGGGCTGATCCTAACAAAATGATATGTGGAGTTTATGGTATTGATGCCTATAGTAAAATGTATTATTTTTATTTAAATTCTCTAATTTAAAATATTTTTGTTCTTTGTTATAACAAACATTTAAAAAAAACCATATGATACAGCTCTTTGGCAATATGTAAAAACTGGAATATCAGTACAGGGAAATGAAGTAAGCAAAAGCAAAGTTTTATAATTGTTCAAGAAATAAAGTTACAATGGAAAGAATGAAATATACATTGATTCTTTAAAAATGATGTGGATTTGATTTTAAAGTAAATGCAAAGTATAATTACTGTGCAAAATTTTATATATCACTTTTTTCTTTATTAAATTAATATTTTAACTTCATTTTTAATAATTAATGAACTTTCTTTTCTATATAGTAGTTGATTTGATAATTATAATAGCAACAACAGCATTTTGTTGTGTCAATGGCAACACCCTGAAGTTAAGCTTTTGTACAATCTTATCTTTGTTTATTGCTATTCTGAATGCTGAATCATCTCATCATATTGAACCTTTTCATCATTCTGTAAATAGCATTATTTGCTGTGCTCAGTAGTTGTAAAATGTATATCCTTCTTCATGCATGTCTGAGAGGATTAGTATTTATAAGCATTCTGATTTTATTCCTTGTGATACATCAAAATGATCCAATATCCATAAAAACATTTCTTGGAAGCAAGGCAATCTGGATGTTCAAATTAAAAGTTTTTTGACTGTTTAGCTGTATGTTATACTGTGTCAAATCATTAGAAATGTCATGAGCAAATAATTATCTATGTTGAAGATTTTTTATTCATTAGATTTCTCTGATTCTTGAAGTGCTAAGTGTCTACTATTACTTTGATAAAATATTAATGTTTATAAAAAAAGTCCCCTCGCTTCCCTGTGTGAAATTCATTATTTTATGCAAAGAGGCATGAATTGAGGCCTTTCAAATAATAAACTCTTGCAAGATTAATTTGTCATTTAATTTACTTTGTTTTAAATAAAAGAAATTGTCTTTCAATAGATTTAAATGTTCATTTTTCATCTGATTGACCCAATCTGATAAAATGGCTATTGTTAATGATTTTAATAAAATACTATTTTAGAACTACATTTTGGCAATAGTTTTAATCTTCATGAAGAATCTCATGGTTCAATATTTTATTTTATTTGCAAAGATTTAGTCTTCTGTTTCATTAAAAAAGTATGTATTAGTCATTTTAGCTATTTTTTACTATGTGAAATTTACCAATACATTTCATTATTTATGAATATTTATTTGAAAAATCAGCATTTTGGTGCTAATAAAAATAAAATGTAGAAGTATAATTATATGTTTGATCTTAATTTTCTTATATGTATAAAAACCTATTACTGCTTTTATTAATTTCAAAACGAAAAGAAATTCAAGTTTATTTCTTATGTATGTATTTGTAAAATAAGAATATTAATTTTTTATACTTTGAAAAGGCGGCTTAATAAGTTTTAATCATTGAGATGACTTTTTAAGGTCATTACTCAATTGTATATTTAAATCAAAACTTCAGAGTGCCGTTTATTTAAACTTTAATAATTTAAATAAATATAAATCACAAAAAACCATTTTATCATCTCATAATAGAATATTTCTTAAAACTTATATGAAATAAAACAAAAATAGTTTAATTAGTTCATTTTCTACTTGTTTTTCGTAATGATGAAAATATTTTTCTCTTAACTATGGACATGTTATCTTATATATATTTCAATTAGCTTCATATAAAAATTATTCAATGATAGAATGAAAAATTTCTAGGCATTTCATGAACATATCAATGAGAAATAACTTTTTCTTTTTGACAGAATTATTTGTACTTATGTTAATCTAAATTACTTTCTAAGGATAAAATTATTTTGAGGTTTTATCTATTTTGAATTGCTTTGTTATTAATTGAACTTACCTTTTTTATTCTTGTCTTATGCCTATCATTTGTTATGCAAGTATATTTGAAAATGATGAGTTTCCATCTTGAAAGCATATTAAGTTATTGATATTATTATATTATATTAGTTTCGTATGAGGAACTGTGGTTTAAGAAAACCAGTGTATCTAGTTGAAAATTGTTCTGGAGCTAAATATTTAGGATTACCTGAATCAACTTTAGAGCAAGCTATTGTTAATACACAGGTAATTATTTAGATTTAAATGTTCAAATTTATACTAATATATTTTATACTATAATAGTGAAATTAGAATTTTATTCAATGAAAAATAGTTAAACATTAATTAAATCTTAATTAAATTATTAATTAAATTATCAATTAAATCTTATTGATAAAATAAGTGCATAGTTTTCTATTATCATGAATGACTTATTGAAAAAGCTTTTTATTTCATATCTTGAAAGTTTGCCAACTCAAAACATTCTTCTATTTACTTTATTGCAGAAATTACTCATAATTTATTTCATCAATCATATTGTTAGCTTATAAAAGTTTATTATAATTAATATCTGTCAGTTTTGTGTCCTGGAGAAAAATTTTCGTCTTTAGAATGATTTATAAGTAAATTTTTTCAATCTAAAATTTTTATTAAATAATATGAAAGTCTAAAATTTGAAAGTAAGAATGTAAATATTTTAAATTTCTACAATTTTGATTCAAAAATAATTCTGGTAATATAAGAATCCAACACAAGTGATGCAGGTTATGCTGAAATAATTTATTTCTAGTATCTGCTTGAAATTATTGACAACTTTTTGCTTTTCAAATAATAGTATTAAATGATTACTGGAAAAATTTGAATGGAAAATGATTTTTCTTACATTAAAAAATTAAGCGTTTAATTGTTATTATTATTAATGCTAGCAGAAGTTTGAGAGTGAATTATTGACTGTTTAAAATTTTGTACTAAATTTTAAAAAATTAATTAGGAGTCTTTTATTTTCTAACCATTTTTCTCTCAATTGCTAATAGAACAAACTTAATGAATATTGGCATAAGATTTAATTTAAATTTAAAACACACACACAATTTAAAAATGAATTATAATAAAAGTATACTAACAAAAGAATAAGTGTAAATAGAAATTTTAAGAATACACTTAGATTTATTATCTTTATAAATACTTGGATGAAACAAATATATGAATTTTGCTACATTTTCATCTTTATTTTATGTACTCATGTAATTTCTGAATTGAAATGATAAATTCCATCTGCCTTTATACCACATCATGAATAGCTCTACATTATCTGAGTAAACATTTGTCTTAGCATTTTAATTTGTTTTATAATTAATTTATAATATTTTTAACATAAAGAGATCTGTTTATAGCATTTTGCATATACAATGCAATACTATATATATATTATAAAAATTCAGAATATGCAATTTTGAAATATGTACATTAAAAAATATTTATTGTATATTAAATATAATCATGTGTACTCAAATTACCTCTCTTATAGTTATGATACAAAGATGTTACAAAAGTGTACATTATAGCCAATAGAGTGTCAATAAAAGAAAATATTTTTTAAAAGTAAACTGTTCTCAAAAAATGTA
This sequence comes from Latrodectus hesperus, assembly GCA_037975125.1. NCBI lineage: Eukaryota > Metazoa > Arthropoda > Arachnida > Araneae > Theridiidae > Latrodectus > Latrodectus hesperus. The sequence goes on from CM075852.1 coordinate 1,227,883, forward strand.
CTGTCAAAAATTCAATATAATATATATCAATATTTAAAGATATCTTGAATTTTGTATAAAATGATTACAATTCAAATCTATAAAACATGCACCTTATACAATCCACAATCATTTACTTAAAAATGAAATATTAATAAAGTATTTAACAATAAATTTGATGAAAATAGATATCTTATACAGAGTCTTGTAAAGTCTATAAGCAGTCATATAAGTTGTCCTATTTTTTATGAAGTCTGCTAGGGTGTATTCCCTATTTTTATTTTAATATTTAATTGTGTAATAGTATTATCTTGGAGTCCATATTTTTCTTTTTTGTTCCTTTGGGTAAAATAATCAACTTCTGTAATTACTTTACCCAAAGAAATGTACCATTGACAATTTACTATCTTTGACGTTATTCTGTTCTGTTTTACAGTGATGGTTAACTGATTTCTTATTAACCAGATTTTTTTTCATGTCATTTAATTAATTACTTACTGTAAAAAATTTTTAACATCAAAATACTGTTAATTTATAATTTAAAAAGTTCTGTGATAATATTTTTAATTTAATAATAATATGAATAATTTTAACATCAACTATATACAGAATGACCTACCAGCCCTAAATCACTTCATATAAGTAAAACAAAATTAATGCATTTTATTTTTTAAATGTTTTCAGATTTGTAATTACAATTAAATATTTGCAACATACATAAAATTTGATTTAATTATCTTTAGTAGTTCTTTAAAAAATATTTTTGTGGCAAGTATTAAAAGGAATAATAATGATGAACAAATATTAGAAAGATTATTTTCTTTATTAGACACTAATGCCACAAGATTAAATTAATTATTTTAAATTTTCATTTTTGCTGACTCTGACATGAATGGTGAATATGATGAGAATTCAATTTTATCATTCCTTTGAAAAAAAACAATAAATTTGGTTTCCAATTGTATTCTGTGAAATTAGTTTCATATGATGTTTAACCTATATATCATATAAAATTATTTTTATACAAAGTATTTAAACGTTTAAATCTCTAGAAAATACTTTACATTTATATTTATCGCAAGAACCTAATTTTAAATAATAAAATAAGTATGAAAACAAAAAATGTCCGTATTTTGACAAACTATTATTATTTTAAGAAAAAAACTAAAATTTTAAAGTAATATATCTTTTTTATTTTAAAATTTTCCTACTATTATTAATGGAAAATTTAAGTTTTCATTTATTCTAATGATGCAATAATGTTTTAAAATTTATGTACTTTTTATAGGTGGTTGATAGTTTCTTAGTAAAAAGAACTCAAGGAATTAAAGAATCAGTTATTTATCTTTCATCAATGACTCGTTTAATGAAATCAAAATATCAGGTAATATATATTTCTGTACAATTCTGCCAATCATTTATTATTTCATTGAGTAAAACCTGATTTGATGAGCCATATTTTGCAAAATTTGGGAAGATCAGATATTGTGACAACATAATCAGGATCTCATCTGCCCTCTCTTACATCAAATTTTGGTCCAATTCCATTCTGCTGCCGCAAATCTCGCTTAGTTGATATTTTTGGTTTCAGCTCACAGAAAACAGATAAAGGAATACTAACTTTTAGTTGAAAAATATTTATTTTGAAGGCATTTTTTTCATTATTTAAAATGCTTATAAAAATAAAAAAATTTAAAGTAATAAAGCTAAAAGCGGCAAGAGGTGCAGATAGTAATCTATTTAAATATTTACAAAACTATTCTAAAATGTAAAAAAAAAGTTTTAAATCATCCTTGTCGATTTAAACTAACCATATAGTGGATGCTTTGTCTTGTCTTTTCATTTTGATTCTTTTTCAATTGTCAAAGTGTTAATGACTTGAATCAATGGAAAATGGTTTCACAAACTGAAGCTTTGTTTTTTATATAAGAAATCGTTTTATTAATCAAATTAATTTCGAAAATGTTTTTAATATTGATTCTAACCTGTTGAAGCCATAGAGTTGTTACTCTTTATAAGTGTCTTGTCCAACTCAATTTGCACATTGTTAAGGGCATGACTCAAAGTGATTCAAAACAACTTCTCGAATCATGATGTCAGATACACGCAACAATAAATTTTTCCCACAAAATGTTCTTCAAAATCTATTTCAATTTAAATTGAATGAGATATCAGGCAAAATAAGTACAATATATTCAAAGCTGTTCAATCATGGATAAACAACTGAACAGCTTTGAATATATTGTACTCTAAATATCTCAACATATGTTTCATAAGCAACTTCCTGTATTGTCAATATGCATGTGACTGGAATCCTTTGGAAATTGCTCAACAGCCATGGTTATCGCTGTCGCTTAACAATTAATGTTTTCCAGCAACATTCATTTGATCAATTTTGAATCAAGTAGCCTGACTCACTTGATTCATCATCCAAATTGAATAATTAAATTGGTCTGAAGCCAAAAGACAACAAAAGATGTTGAAGAACTGGGCACTAGGGAAGTAGGTGAATCGGAGGGCCAAGCGAGAAAACTTGAATAGAACAAGGACACAAATTAGAAAAGATAACAGAGTCAGGAAATTTTGGAAGCAATATAACTGAATATTTGAAAATTTGAAAACTAATTATTTATAACAACAGGTAATTTTCGTTATCTTGAAAATGTTAACAGATTAAACTGATTTAAATATGATCTTGACTGGAACAAAAGAAGCAACCACCTCATGGTTAACAATTTTAAAGAAAATAAAATTTAATTTATAAATTACATAGCTTGAATCAAATTGTTTACAAATATCACTGTCTATTTTTAATGCATAAGAAATTATTTGCCAAAATTATAGAATTCAGAATAGCAGATTATGTATGGTCCAACAAAAAAACTTGGATGATAAGTTATCTTTTATCATATTGACTCAATGAAATGTGTAGTTTATCTAAAAAATGTGCATTAATGAATTTGCTTATTTTTTTATTTATTTATTTGTTATGAAAAGATTTTAGCAATAACTTTAGGCCTTGAAAATGACTTTTTCCCAGAATTTAATTTCACCAAAACGTAATTTTTATCTAACTACACGATTTTTATACTCTAATCTGCAGATTACTTGTTTTTTTAAAATATAAAGCATTCTTTGAATGTTATGAAATAACCGAAGAAACCTATCTTAATCTCACAAAGTTTCGGGAAGATCATTTTAATACCATTGCTTGCCTTAAGATGATGTACAAAATATGGGAAGCATTCATAAAGAGCACCTTATTTTTGCATAGAAGTTTAACGAACCAGCATTTTGTAAATGTGATTTCAAAGAATTTGGACAAGTTATAATTGACTTGTAATCAATCAAGCTCCATTTCAGAGAGTTATTACAGCAAAATCCATGAACTGATAGGATAAAGCCAAAAATTGACTACCAAAGAGATATGAAGTTGCAATCTCTTGCAGTAAGAAATTGTGAGGTAGTTTTTATCAGAATGGAGAGTTTTTATCAGAATTTCAGCAGAAAAGTGACTTTCAAATGAAATAATAAACTTGCTGAACGGGGAAAACTTTTTATGTTGTATATTAAATAACATCATTCTAATTAAGTAACAACTATATAAGATACAAATGTGTTATATCTAATTATTAAATGATATTATCTCATATTCTCTAAAAGTTGAATTTTAAAAACAAAAACATTTTAGAAAACTGTCCAATTTTGCTTTGATAAAAATGATTAAAATTGTTCATATTATGAGTAAAGTGCAAGAGCGAATTGGGCTTTTTCAACAAATTTATTGTATTTTTTTATTATTATTCAGAGATAGTGTGAAATAAATTTATTGACAGTTGCCAAATTGACTGGATATGTTAATAACAAATTATTAATTTAATGAAAGAATTCTAGAAAATTATTATATCTTATTATTTAAAAAAAATTTAATATTAAATAATTATTATTAAGTGATAAAAGTAATCTTGATTTGCAGATTACAATTTCTTTTGTTGTGTAAAGAAAATAAATTTTTAGTTTAAAGAGCTATATATTGTACGTTCTCATTTCCAATAACTTTATATTTAAGTATTTTTTTATTTATTTTATTTTTAATTATGATTGTTAAAATCTTAACATTTCTCATCTAAATGGAAAAATGAATTTTCATTTGTTTCTTTCCATTTAAAGAATCAAACTCTTATGGCAATCTCACGTGATACTGTTCAGAAGACTGAATTCCCCTCCAATTATTTTATGCCTTTTAAAGAATTCAATTGTTCTTCTATCAAAAATAAAGTAAGTTTTGTTGGGATAAATATTTTGCTTTGTTACATGTTTATACTTAGTTGTAATGATGAAGTTTTATTGCATATATTCAGATTTTATTTTGAATCCTAATCAAAAGTCTAATAAATTTATATTTGTATAAATCATGATGAACTTGTTAGTTTCCTAAGTATGTAATATTAAAAATGATTGAAGATTCTTTAAAGTATATATTTTCACTCCCTTGCTGATGTTCATTTAATTAAAAACCTTGCTTTTTGCTAAAGAAATGGCAGTTGCAGATTAAAAGAAATATTATATTTCATAAAATCTGTTTTTACCTGAAAAAGTGTCTTATTATCACAACATATAATATATTCTTGCTTTGATATGGTGATATTAAGTGAATGATGCTTATAAATGCTTGAAAAATATTTTTTATTAAAATTATACAAAAAATATTATATATGATTGTGTTCATTAGTTTGTAACTGTTGGGTCTTAAAATCATATCTGGCAATAATAAAAGTTTTCAAATTACCCATAAATGAAACATTTTCAAATGATGTGAATGTATATTCAACTTATTTATTTATAATTTTTTTACTAAAATAATAAACTTTTAATAGTGACATATGTACAATGTATATTTTTATTTTTAAATTAGTACTGAAATATATATTTTGCTTCAAAGTCTTTAGCATTTATTCCCAATTGTTTAAAAAATCATATTTTATAGAAAGCAAACTTTTATATTGAACAAAAAATGTATTTGTCATGCTTTAATTATACCTCAAAACACTGTAATTTCTTATGATGAATATTGAATTTTAGATGAAAGAAAATAATTTTTAATTCATCTTTAAATGCTAATTCCTTTTAGTAATCATGATTGTTGTAATTAAAACTTACATTTCATATGCATGACAACAGAAGTTACTACAGTTGAATAATTGTAGGTATAGTAATAACTAACATTATTATATACATATACCTTAGTAGTAACTTACCTTAATATGTTTAAGTATGTTCATCTGTAAAATTGATCTAGTTAAAAATTCACTATTAAATTATATAAATGAGCTTTTGCATCAATATTTTTTCTCAATTTCGGTTTTCTGCTATAGATATTAAATTCTAATATATTTGTAAAAAGAATTTTAGAAGCTTTTCTTTGAGTGTAAAATATAATTAATGCATGTAATTAAAATACATGATGATGTTCATTAAAACAATTTCAAATGTTATTGATAAAAACTCTGTAAATTTTCCAGACTTTATAAATTTAGCGATTAAAATCATTCTGTGTAAAATTTTGATCATAGTTGAAATCATAAATTTCTTATAAAAAATATTTGTACAGTTATTTTTAATATGAAAATGGTATTAACAGCTGTTTATTTTATCACTTTAAGTACAATTTGCTTTAAAGTTTACGTGCCATGTGCAAGGTTCATAAAACTTCTGAAATTTTGACTTGACTCCTTGAAAATCAGGAAACACACCTGGAATTTTTACTTAAATTTTGATGCATTTATTTTTTGTTAGAAAATACAAGTATTATAATTTTTTTGACTTTTTTGTTTTAATATTTTAAAATTTTCAATGAAATTGTCTAAAAACAAAATTAAGTGTTAACTTTAATATTACCAGTAGATGGCCTCACGATTGATATTCGATTGTTATTGCATGAATAAATGTTGACTAAAATAAAATAAAAAAAGTAAAGACCAGTTCACTCAGTATCAGATGCAGTATATAGAATTATATGTGAGGTGAAGTAAATATACCTTAAGATCATCATGTGGTGTAATCACTGGATGATTTTAAGTTATTCTTTTTCTATTAATTTTTGCTTTCCTTATATTTTATAAAATTCACCTAATATTAATATCTAAATTTAAAATTTCTGAGTTAAAATATCTTCCTTAGTGAAAATTGGAGGGGAATTTTGTTTGTTATTGAAATAAAGCCTGTAATAAAAATATTTAATGTGCCTGATGAAAAGTATCTTTTAAATGACCAGCCGACTCAGGATAAGCCATAAAAAGATTGACTTTTCCATGCTTAAAAAAAAAAAGTGCTCATTGACTTCTGTATTTCAAATATCGACAAATCAATTGCCAGTGCAAGCCATGGCTGTGCATATACCAATAGGGAATGTAGAAAATCAATTGCCAAATCTTGTGAAAGAAAGAAAAGAAAAAAAAAACATGCATTTTTTAGAGCAGGCTGTATTTGTCAAAAAAACTACTCATTTAAAAGATTTTTCACTATTGCTGTTTCTGTTAAAGAATGTGAACCCAAAGCATGTTCTGAAAATGTAGGTACATTTGTTTCTTTTAAAGAAATTTTAAAGGCTGAAAATCTATGAACCCTTAAAGTCTTAAAGAATGGATTCAGCTACAGTTCTTGTTACAATATAAACAGCCTCTTTCAAGCAATGTTTCCAGACAGTGCTATTGCAAAGCAATCAGTTGTGGTAAAAAAAAAAAAAAGTGATTATTTAACAGTTTTTGGAATTGCACCTTATTTTTCCAATTTATCGAAAGAAAAAGTTAAGAATTTTTCTAATTATGTGCTTTTCTTTGATAAAGTTTGAATGATCATCTTCACCCAAAACAATTGAACTTCCTTGTAAGATTTTGGGACAATAATATTGTTAAAACACTGCATTATTTGTCAGATTTTTTTTAAATCTCTCAATGGAGATATTTTGTTTGAAAAAGTGAATGAGAAGTGCTTTGAATTATTTACAAGTGGATTACTCCAGTTGTCAAAGGATGGTCTGAATTTAAATTGGCTTGCTCACTAAAATGGCAGATTTTTTAAAATAGAATACAACATTCAAAGTTTGCAAAATTTGGAAGCTTAAAACAGGTTTTTATCTTGAAGTATTCAATAAATTAATAAATAAGAATCTAATAAGTTTAAAAAATCTAAAATTACCTATTATTTATAACAATGTTTAATTCTGTAATGTAAAAAATATTTATTATTTAAATACTGATATTGATTATTTAAATAAAATTTTTCTGTTATAGCTGTAAGTTCATTGAAGACTTTTGATGTATTCATTAAATATAGTTCTAACCAAAATATAAAATTCATATTAATTTTTTCAATTATTTGTTTATCTTATTTAAAAATATAATTATAAAATGTTGCATGTACATAATTATATGCCTATTTGGTTAAGAATATATCTGCATAATTGTTCTTAACCAAATATGCAATAAGTAAAATAAAAAAAAATTTAGCATGAATGTCGGTCTCTTCTAAAAAATTTTTTGATTTGACTGTTGGAAAGTTCCTAGAATTTGATTTTTGGAAATATAGGCAATTGCTACATGTGCCATTTTAATTACGTGACATGGGAATTTAGTATGCACTATTTTCACATTAAATTTTAAACAAATCCAATTATGCAAGTTTGCTCATAGTTCCAAAGTTTTGACGAATTTCACCAGGTTATCTCTAATTTTAATTGTATAAATATGTCATTTGCTTAAAATTTGTGAATATTATCATTCAATATCTATTATGGTTCTTTATATTCATGTTATATTACTTTTTCCTTTATGTCAATAACACATATCTTATTCTATACCTTTCTGTGAAAAAATTGTGGGAGTGCATAAATATCTGAAAGTAATATTAAAGAGCTCTAATCAGTGTTTCTTGACTGGCCATGTAACTAAAATCTAAATGAGAAGGAATGACTGTTTATTAATCATAATTATCATTTTTCAATCAGCTATCAAATTATAAAATGTGTCAGAAATCATAAATGTAAAAAACACTTTTGAAAAAATGTAAGGAAGATTTTTATTGATCCATATTATTATAAAAATCAACAAATTCAATTTCTTGAAATTAATTCATAGTTTGAACATTTAAATTTTATGCAAATTAATAATTTTGATATCTATTTAAAACTTTATTTTTAGCAAGATATGTTATATTATTGAAATTAGAATCACATGCATTAAAAAGATGACTACTAATTATAATCTTTTCTAGATTTTAATGGTAGAAAATTGTGGCAATCAATTAATGATTAATTCAGAAACAATATAAATATTTAAATTTATCGCACAGTAATTAATTGTAAAATGTGGTGTTATTTATTGTCTATTTAAATGTACACCATAATTAATCAACCACTGCTAACAATTTAAAAATTAAGCTGAAATAAAAAATTTTTACCTAAATATATTATAAAAAGGACTAAATATGTCAAAAAATTCTCTTGTAAAATTTAAAAAATTGACTTTGAATTCCTTAAATTAATACGAGAAATATTTCTGTAATACTTACTTTCTTTCAATTGTATCTATATGTTTTATACTTTCATTAATTAAACAAATATTTTTAATTATTTACTTAAGAATGTTTGAGAAAATTCTTGTTTTATGCAATAATTTATGGACTGAAATGAATACTCATATGATTTTTGTTTGACATGAAAAACATTTATATTTATGTGAGCCTTTATTTATCTCTTTTATTTATTGCTGACAAAATACAGTTTTATTCCTAAATAAAATATTAAATGTTTTGCTTATTGGTATAAAAGCAAAAATTCTATTTTCTTAATTTTGATTCACAAGTATATTCTTAATTTATATTATTTAGAATGTTAAAAACTACTTTTAATTTTAAAAAAATGACAATTTTCAATTTAAATACCAGTTTTTTAAGGTATTCTTTTTTAAGTATGTATGTTCTTTAGTTCTCGTAAGAAATTTAGTTTGACTTTTGGAAAATCAGTCATGAAGTTTTTCACTATTTTGAGTAAATATAGTGAAAGTGAAATATCTGGGCATTTATTTAGACCAAAAACTCACCTGGAATAAGCACATTGATGATAAAATTAACCGAGCAAAGAAAAGCATTATAATTTGCAGGCAAATGCTTGGTAAAAACTGGGGTCTACATCCAAAACTGATGTTGTGGATGTACACAGCTATTGTCAGGCCCATTCTCACATATGCCTGTGTGATCTGGTGGCGTAAGGTGAAACAGAAGACTGTGACTGACAGACTAGGAGGTCTACAAAGACTGCCCTGTCTCTGCATCATAGGAGCAATGTCCACCGTACCAACCAGAGCATTGGAAGTTATGTTGGATCTGACTCCCTTAGACATCTTCATCTGCAGCACTGCCAGAATGACCGCATACAGAATGAAGCTACAAAACCAATGGTACGACCAAAATGTTGCCAAATGACACAGGGGTATTACCAGGAAAATTCAAGATCCTACTTTACTGAGGCCTTTGGACATCATGGAAAAGTCATACATGTTTGAAAGGACTTTAAAATAGTTTTTCCAACTAGAGACGAATGAGATAACAACATGTTCGAAACTAAAACAGGAGATCTAATCTGGTACACAGATAAATCACTGAAAAACAGCCTCTCAGGACTATGTATTTAGGCGTGTCACCTAGAACCAGCCTATCTGTAAGCCTTGGGCGATATGCTACGGTCTTCCAGGCAGAAGTTTTGGCAATTATCCACTGAATGTGACTAAATATAAGGAAGGGCTACCACGGTAAGCGGATTCTCATTTTTAGTGACAGTCAAGGTGCTTTAAAAGCGCTCAGTTCTTTCAAAATCAAATCTGAAATTATTTTGGAATGTAGAAACCTTCTTACACAACTGGCAACTAGAAACAAGGTGATCCTTGTATGGGTGCCAGGGCACAAAGGTAATGTTAGGGCTGATGAACTTGTAAACAAGGATCGTCTTTTGCTCCCATTGTTGCAGAACCTTTTTGTGGGATCAATTTGAAGACCACAAAAATCAATGTTCTTATATGGGAAAAACGGAAAATGTATGAAACTTGGCTTAACACTCCTGGTCAACGCTAAAAGTATGATCTGTGGATCATCAGCAAGGATTGCCTCTGAAATTCTAAGATGCTCTAGGCAGAAGATATGTTTAATCGTAGGATTCACAACTGGGCATTACTATTTCAGTAAACACCTCCATAAAATGGGACTGTTTCAGCAAGACCCTGTCTGCAGGAAATGTCATACGCAAGAGGAAACGGCCAAGCATATCATTAACGAATGTGAGGCTCTTGCCCTCAGTAGATTAACTTCTTTAGGCATCATCCATACAAGAGAGTTACACCTAGACTCCATTAAAGGGTTATCGGACTTTATTAATAAAGTGGGTGACCCGAACAACTAGAACTAGGAAACATTGGGTTTAAAGTTAATATTACAGAATGCTTATAAAAGCAGAGGTGCCTAATGATATATGAACCCAACTCTAAGAAGAAGAAATATAGTGAAAACTCTCTATTATTCACTTAATTAAATAGCATGGCTATTGTGTATAACCTTCAAAATATGAAAACAAGAAACAAATCAATACAAAAAAGCATTTGAAAAATTTTTGCACTTAAGAGCTATCCAAACACACTTATAATTTTTTTAATTGTAAAATATTTTTGAAACATTAATATTGTTACAAATAAAGCAATTTGTAACAATATTAATGTTTCAAAAATATTTTACAAGAAATAATTGGTTTGTCTAAATTTGAACATTTAAGTTTTATTGTTCCTTAATTTTTTTATATTCTTTAATGTCTTTCCTAAAATTTCATTTTTGAGTACTACCTCCCTGATAATCATATGTATTAAGAATATTTATTTAAAGGTATTGTTTTGAAACTGAAATTGTTATCTCAATTTAATGATGAAACTATTGGAAATCACAATATTTCTCATTGTGGCATTTATTAGAAATTTAGTTATATGATCAAGTTTATTAATGTCTCCTTCTTTATAAAATTTCTAAGAAATTTATAATTTGTTTTAGTAGTATATAATAAGCATTAAATTTAGAATCTCAAAATTGAAAAAATTAGAAAATATTATTTCAATATTAAATTGTAGTTCACTATTTAAAAATATTCTGATAGTAATATTGAAGTGGCATTATGCTAATTAAGCTTCGTATTTCTGTTGTTTATAAATTTTACATTTATTTTAATCATGGTTATTACAGATAATAATTAAGATAAATTGCAGAAGTAGAATTGAAAGCTTTTTTATATTATGCAATTTAATTTTTTGTTAACCCATGAACTAAATAAATAGTATAATTTTTTTACCAATAATTAATGTTAAGAATTTGAAAGAAATTGGCTGTTCATTATTTATTTATTTATTTTTTAGTTCATTATAAATATTTTTAAATACATTATTTGAAATATTAAATTTTATTTAACTTAAATAAATATTAATATGAATTACAATTATTTTCATTTCATTAATCATAATGCAGAACAGAGTTCAATATAAATTGTAGAAATTCTAGCTAAAAAGACTTTTTAAATAAAAACAAATGTTTATATTTTATTAAAAATTTTATCTGTGAGTTTTCTTTTAAAGGAGAAATATGAAAAAGGGTGAAATTATTTTAAAGGTCTTAAACTATCAAAACAAAAACTTGGAATTTTTTTAATGAAATTATTTTTACTATTGAACAAAAATTTATCACTTATTTGTTATTACTTCTATATAAATATTAATTTTAATATGGATAAATTTTTGAAGCTAATTTCACCAGTCATTTATTTTTATAAGGTTTAAATTTCTTACCTGTATATTAATATTAGACACATTTTTGTATTCATTTCTCTAATTATTAGGTGTATTCTCTTTAGTGCATTCATTATATAAGAATTTTATGATATCATTCTAGAGTCTTACAGTTAGAGAAATGTTTGCAAAACACTTATTGCAATTCTTTGGATTGTCTGTTGATCGAGCAGCTGCAATAGTTGATAGATTTGATACATTTACTAAGTAAGTTTTTAATTTTTCATATAGTAATCTGTATTTTAATGTCCTTCAACAGCATAGTGCATTGATTATATTCATTATAATCAGTATACAGTCATACAAGATGTTATTATTTAAGTTTTATGTTATTATTCTTTTTATCTGATCATACATTTCATGACTTTTGTTTTTGTTATACTTTTATATCAAGAATGAACTTTAATATCCCTTAGATTGCTCCCAATTTTACTACTGGGCTGTGCAAATCATGATAAGCTATTCATACACTTTGTACTTTTTTTAATACATCTGGAAATAATAGTCATTATTTATAATAAATAAAATGATTGTCACTATAAGAAAATATTTTATGCAAAACAGAAAAAATTTTCTATTAGGTACCCATTAATCTACATCCATCAAGTAAAAATATGTGTTTTTATGGAAATTTCATCTTATCTATGTAACCATAAAAATATTACTTTGCACTCTTGCTTTTCTTGGTATCTTATTACAATATGATTTCCATACGTTTTTTGAGAGATTAAAAGTTTAAAATATGATCCTTACTTTATAAATTATATATCATAATGTTAAAATTTTTATGCTTAAAAACAATATACTATTAAAATATGAAATTTATTCATATTGTAATCTTAAAATGTATTATTATATAGAATATATTTTGATTTGTTTCATTTGATGTATAATGTTAAAATGTTTACTGCCTTATTTTTAGTGTTGAAAATTTTGTCATATAACACCTTGCTGCTACAATATACTTTGTTAAATTGAGCTTCAATATTTACTTATCAACTAAATTTATTATTTCATCATCATATAGAAACTACAAAATGGTTCTTAGAGTTGAAAACTGCATTTATCATACTAGTTAATTTTTTGTAATAAACAAAGTCCTTTTAGTTATACAATAACTTGTATTTAATTTTTAAAAAAATCACTCAAGTAGTATATGAAATTCAAATTGCCATGAATTTTAATGTGAAAAAATCATCTTTTGAATTCTCATCTTTTGACTTCATCATTTGAAATGCATAGATTATGAATCTCAATCTTCCAGTAATTTCTTAAAATAAATTTCTATTCAGAATAATGCTACTTTTCATATAACTTTTTGAAAATTTTTTAGGAATACACTTTAATAAAATAACAGTAGACATCATTTCAAAAACAAATTTTACAGCAGTTTGTTAATCGTAACTTTCTTAATCTATGATGAAATCAGTTAATATTTTTCTGCAATAAACTTTTTATCCAAAAATCTTTGTAATTATAGATGGCCTTTTCTAAGGATATAATCTTTAAAAATTGAAACATGGCAAGAATATTTTTAAAATAAATTTTAATAGCAAATATAATTTAAACTTGTGCTATTTTTAATCAATTCCACAACATTTTTACGGACATAAAAATAAAAATCTTACATCATAAGAATACTTCTTCAGCTGTGTATATAAATATATATGTGCACTATAACATTAAACAAATAAGCAATCCTTAATTCACAATTGTTTACTAAAATTAAATTTTTACAACAAAGAACTTAATCTATATTTCATAAAATTATTCTATTTATTCAAAATTTTGATTAATTGAATTATTTCCAGTCACAGTTTATTAACCTCTGTGGTATTGCACTTGATTTTTCTATGTTGATAGTTTGAAACTTTAAATAAAATATTTGAAAATATTATTTGAAATAATAAAAAAGCTTATATACTATAACATACTTTTTAGATTCTTGGAAGCTTATGCCCAATGTAATACAGAACAGGAAAAAATTCAACTTATATCTTCAATTAAATTTGGAATAAATAAAAAGTAAGTAAATATTAACCTAAGCTATGCCAATTAATGTATTATCAAGATGATATTTCAAATATAGTTCTTTTGAGATATGCGCTCGAGATTCTGTGAATGGCAACACAGTGGCCCTCGCGGTTACAGTTATAGTGATAGCAACTCGAAATTTTCGAATGGCAACGTCTACTTTTTACCATCGCAAAATGTTCAGCACATGCGAAAACCCTAAATAGCGTTGAAGCGGTACCGATATGTCTAAAAACGGACGTGTTCTGCAAACGCAAAAAAGAGTTCTGAAAACCGGCCAATAAAACACGATCTGGGCGCACGCAATAAATTTGCATGTGACAGAGTCAAGAAACCAATCACAGAACGCCGGCCGCCAGATATTCAGCGTAGGAAACCTATAAAATACCAAGCGGGTATGCGAAGTCGTCATTCGGGAACTCGCACATGCCGACGATATGAGTCTTCCTAGGAAAGTTCGCGGTGAATTGATCAAACTCTATTACCAAAATGGGATGAACGCTGCGGAAGCCTTGCGTGTGTATCGCCGAAATCATCGACAACGACGCGGCCCATGTACTCTGCAAGCCCTGCGTGATTTAGTGCGGAAATTCGAAGATACAGGCTGCACCTGTGACAAACAGCGCTCCGGACGGCCAACTGTTTCTGAGGACGTTGTCATGGAAGTGCACCATACAGTGACTGCAGGACACACAGAAACCGCAAGAGGCATAGCGCGCGTGTTGGATATTCCGAACTCAACGGTCCGCAAGCTCTTGCGCTCGGTACTTCACATGTTTCCCTATCGGTTCCAGCGCGTCCAGATGTTGGAGCCGGGTGACCCACAACAACGTCTGGACTTCGCAAATGCATTTTTGTTACGATATGATGCGGATAACGACTGGCCACTTCGCATACTATGGACGGACGAGGCGCATTTCACCTTAAATGGCAACATTAACACAAAGAATTGTGTGCACTGGGGAGAGACGAATCCTCATGCTGTGGCGCCAGTACCATTATTTGACGCCAAAGTGACTGCGTGGTGCGGCATTGCAGCTACATTTGTTCTGGGCCCGTTCTTCTTTGAGGAAACGACCCCGACTGGCCCTGCGACATGTTCTGTAACGGGCCCTCGGTATGCAGCCATGCTGAAAAATTATGTCTTACCGGAGTTGCGTCGGCTGAATGCACTCAATGACATTGTTTGGATGCAAGATGGCGCACCTCCACATATGCGCGATCCCCAGATCTGACGCCTATGGATTTCTGGTTTTGGGGCTATCTCAAATCCAGAGTTTATCTGTGCAATCCTCAAACATTGTCGGACTTAAAGGATTCTATACGGCGTGAGATTGGAAACATCCCTCGTGCCATGTTGCGTGCAGCGACATTGTCCACCGTCTCCCGCATGCAATGCGTAATTGCCTGTGATGGCACTCATGTGGAAAATGTTTGAAATTAATAAAGATTTTTTTCTCTATGTGTTCTCATCATTGAGCAGTGTCTTGTCTCTGTCGTATGCATTATTCCTCCGTGCGCCTTGAAGAACTGTTTGTATGTGTATAACACGTCAGTTTTCGGACATATCGGTACCGTTTCAACGCTATTTAGGGTTTTCGCATGTGCTGAACATTTTGCGATGGTAAAAAGTAGGCGTTGCCATTCGAAAATTTCGAGTTTCTGTCACTATAACTGTAACCGCGAGGGCCACTGTGTTGCCATTCACAGAATCTCGAGCGCATATCTCAAAAGAACTATATTTGAAGTATCATCTTGATCGGTTAAATAGAATGGACTCTAGAAGTGCAAATGTTGGCAAAGTTTTTTTATAATCACCCTGTATATTAAATACATGTTGAATAGGAATAGTCTATTTTGTTGATTTTTATTTCTTTTTTATAATTAAAAGATAAATTACTATATTACGATCATTATACAAGTTCAGTGTTACTTCCTGGGATCTCTGTGTTAAATAATCAGTTATATAATGATTATTTTAAATTAAAATAATGAATGGTAAAAATTTTATTAGTTCTTATCCAATTATATTAGCAGTAAAATATATTCTAGAAAGAGTAAATGAATGTATGATTTGATCATCAAAAATTTAGATTTTTGAGAGCATTGTATTTTTCTGAATTATAATCTGTTAGTAAATTAAATGCATTATATTTCTTAATGCACTTGATAATGCTGTATTTGTACATGTTCACAAAATTTTATTTAGTATACATTTTTAAATTTAATAAAATTTATAAGTTTCAAAATACTTTATATCACAAAAGGATTATTTTACCAAAAACTAATATATATATTTAAAGTTTGTCATAAAAATTATAGGGAGCTTTTACCTTTAAATTTATCGTATAAATACATTAAAATATATTTCTAGATAATCACAATTAATGTAAACATTCTTTTTTATTAATATATTACTAATGTGTGAAATTTGTGTATGTGATTAATACATTATGCAAGCAAATTTTTTTAAAAATAAAAAAGTAACAATTCTGAAACATACATTTTGTTAACTTGCAATATCATTTGAAATCATAGCTGCATTGATAAGTGTATCTATTAGCTTTTAATTATTTATTAAATTTAAAATATGTTGCTTTTTTAGACATCTATCTGTTAAAAGATTTTCCAAGTTTGTTAAAAGAAGTTCATAAGACCAAATATATGTATTTATAAAGTTTAATTTTTTTCTAGGAATATTGGTCCAGCTTTAAGCAAATCACTGCTGCAATTTTATTCTTCTAAATGGCCATCAGATTAAAATGATTATTTTTTTGTTTCATTGTAAGATTTTATTTTGTAAATATATCATTGTAATCAATCATTTCTTGGATGAATTATAATTATAAAAAGTATTGCTTGTAAAATGTTTTATATTAGCATCATTAAAAATATTATTTTTTAATAATTATTGTGGGTTTTTATTTAATTTTATCTAGTTTAAGATATATATATATATATATATATATATATATATATATATATATATATATATATATATATATATATATATAAACATTTTACTTAACATGTTTTCTTTGTGTTCTTTGATCGTATCATCTATCATCTAAAATCATCAAAAACTAATATCTTCATGTCAGTTTAATTGTAAAGATCACATATTTGAAAAAAATATTTGTTTTCATTTTTAATATTATTCTGTTGTATTTTTTAATTGTAATTTATTTTAAATTTTATGATTATTATATTTATTAATTATATTTTTAAAATTTAAACTTTTTATTTTAATTTATTTTTATTAATAAAAATCAATGTTTGATTAACATAAGATATAAAATAATATTTTTAAATTGTTGCCTAATAGTTATTTTTTTTTGTATTGTATTATGCATAAATTCATAGTATAGTGTATGTTGTATATTTTAGAAAAATTTAAGTAAAAGATATTTTCTTTATCAATATGATAAATGTTGTTAAATTATATTTATATAATTTTGTAAAATATTGATTAATTTCCTTAATATACAAAGTCTAACAAATTTTTTATTTGTATGATTTAAATTGAAATTTGTATATATAATTTATTTATTTACTTTAAACTGTTAAATGAAAGGAATATATGTCTGGATATTTTTTACATTCCTATCTTCTAATTTTATTTATTTGTTTATATTACATCTATATATTAATATACATATTTAATTTGGAAAGCATTTGAATAATTTTACTACACAAAATAAATTTATCACTATATATGGTAATATTAGTGTATTTTTTATGAATTTCAATTAGTTTTCTGTCAAAAACATCATTCATTCCATTCATTAAAATCATCTTTTAAAATGTATAAATTTAAATAATAAAATGCAAATAGTAATAAACAAGAAGGGGCAATACATAATTGTATTTTATCGTTGGGTTTTTAGAAAAATTTAATTACAAATAATACTGTTTGTGTCATTGATCTTGTTTGACTTCTTCAAACCAGGTGGAAAATTAGAAACAACAAAATGTTTGCATATTTTCCATCTTTTGTATTCAGTTTATAGCACTCTTGATATGATTTGGAGAGACTATTTTATGCTACTTAGATATTTTTTATATTAAATCCAAATTTATTTGATATATACATATAAAATTTAATTTCACTTTGAAAAAATTATTTTAAAGATATATAAAAGAAAATCTTTAAAATATGCTCATAAAAAGAGGAATAATAATAATTGCTTAGTTAAGGTGAAATTTGATAAAGATGCTTAGTTGAATAATAATGTAAGACAATTTGTGTCTGTCATTTATTTTTGCATGGGAAATATTAATCACCGCTCATTAATTTCTAATTTTTCTGTATGAGCAATACAGATAGAGGAGTGAAATATTTATTCTATTTCTGGATTACACACTAGTCAATTTTAAACATGAAAAACTTAATGAAATTATAATATCTCTATTTCCAATCTCTATGAAATCAGTAACCAAATGGCTTAGTGCTTTTGCCTTCTGTTCCAACAATTCGTGAATTTAATCCCACCTTGGGGTTGGATGCCTGATATCATTCAGAATCTTTTTTAAACTGTAGATCTCAGTTTTGAGCAACAAACAAATCAAACTTCCCTATCATTGCAGATTTACTTCTTACAAAGTAAAAATACAAGCAAGTTTATTCTGAATTTTTCAGTCAGGTTTTTCATTTTGATTGCAAGCAAACAAAATTCATCAAGAAAGCTAGTGCCACCTGTCATAATTATTTATATAAGCAAAAATAACATTTTTCCCTATAAGTGCAATTAGTAGTTAACAATTCCTTTATCTTTTTATTCAGAACCAAATAATCTTCAATAATATCCTATTCACTTATCATTAAGATTAATAATATATCTTAAGTTTTTGATGAGCAAATGTTTTTTCTGGATTTTTATATGTTGAAAAAATATTCTTTTCAACATATAAAATACAACAGCCCTTGCTGAATGAGTAGTACTCTGGTTTGCAATTCTAAAGCTTGTGGTGATTCCAATCTTGGGTTCAGATGTTAATAATGGCTCAAAATTTATTTTAAATCTAAAGCTTTTGTTATATTTACTACAACAAAAAACCAACAAATCAAATTCTACCATTTTCTCACTATTGTTTTTCTGCTTGATAAAGCTTTTCAGATAATTCACTACATAATCAAAAGTTTTCCTATCTTTTTATATCATATCTAAATATGGATACATATGCTTAATTAATATATGTCTGAAAAATAAAATTTAATTTATAATTTAATAAAATTAAATTTAATGAAATGAGTTATTAAGACATTGGAATATTTTAAATTATCATGGAAACTACTTGTTTATTTTGTACTCAGGTATCATATGTGAGTTGAAAAATACTGCTAAGCCTATAATACCTAAACATATATTCTTTTAAAATTTAACTCTTCGTTTATATATATATTGTGTATGGAAAGATTAAAAAATTAACTACATATTTCTTTTTAAAAAATTTGGTCTGAATTGATTGTGTGAAGTTTAATGGCACAAGGTCCTGTCTTGGACAAATTGTTTAAGCATATAGTATAACATTCAAAAAGTATTGATGTAAGATCTTATATAAAATAAATAATGGTAAAAGTAAAATGACTATATACAATGTAGGAATTTAATAGCACATAAAAGATGAAGAGATTACAATGAGGATTTTCTCCATTAAGCCCATGTAATGTTAAAGAGATAGAATTAAACCATGCAATACGATAGTGATTAAAATTAGGACAGTCAATTAAAATATCCTGTACATTGTATGATTCTTACTTGTAGCACAATATATTTTTTTAATGAGTCAATTTAATGAGCTCACTTAAAAACAAGTGCTTATGAGTAAAATGAGTATGCCTAATATGTAAACGAATGAGTTTTATATCAGATGTACGCTGTGGTAAATCTGATAATGGGATTATATTAGGAAGGATGGAATGTAGTTTGTTAATACCATAGCTCCTGCCATTGGGAATGAATAAATTTCCTGCAGTAATTTTTTATGTCGGAGCAAGGTACACCTTGTTATGAGCTCAGTTGCATATTTTTTGCTGCTTCATCTGCTTTATCATTTCCATTTATACCTATATGGCTAGGTATCCAACAAAAAATAATTTCATAATCTCGGTTTTGTGAAGTTTCTAAGATGGTGTATATTTGAGAAATTACAGGATGATAATGTATTTCAGTATTTTTTAATGCTTCTAAGACACTCAGGTCAGTATAAATGCAAAATTTACAGTGTTTGTGGTCACATAAAAGCTTTAGTACATAATTAATTGCCGTAGCTTCCACAGTATATATTGAACAAACATAAGTCTTAGATGTTTACAAATTATGCATCACATCCAACATAATCAATTCTTTTGGAACCATCTGTAAAAGCAGGAATGTATGAAGAATTTTGGTCTGAATAAAATTTATTCCTTTAGTTTTAATCTATCATTTAATTATGTCCATGATGATGATTGAACAACTGATTTATATAATATAAATGATGAATTATTTAAAATGAATACATCATTTTTAAAATGAGCTAAATTCCATGAATGTTGGAAATGTATTACACCTGTATGCATGTAATCTCAACTTCCAAAACTTTGCTGTGCTAACTATTCTTCCAAAACTATTCTTTATCAAAATTTATAAATACAAATTACATGGTATGTTTAAAATTTGAGTGTTAGTAAAAGAAATTAAAAATGATGCCATGATTGAAATTTCATAGTCTCATTTTCACTTGACACATTGCTACAGTATATGTGTGCCACCTAAAATTCATTTAGCAATAATGGAAAGTCCGAATTTGTGCAACAATTATCTATTTAATTTGAATTACCATTTTACAAATTAAAGCAATTAGACTCCAAACTTTAGTAAAATTCTAATATTTTATGGATTGCATAATTATAGAAGTATAATTGATAATTTTTTTATAAAAAGTATGCCGATCTGGTATTCGGATTGTTGACATGGATTCAACAGTTTATGTGTTCAAATTCCAACTTTATCTTGGATGTTTGTTGTTTTTCAGAATCAACTTTAAACTGAGCATCCCAGTCTCATTTGCAAAAAATGACTGTTGAGTGACAAACAATTCAAATCTATTAAGAGCACTCTGGAATTATGTTTATATGATTTATAATTTGTTAACAAATAAGTTTTTAATTTCATCTAATTCAACCACTAATAATTATTTAAAATATTAAATATTTAAACATATATTCAGTAGCTTTCTATACATTTTGAATTTCTGAGCATTGTTTTTCGAAAACATTATCTTATATCTAAAAAATGTACTTTGTCTCATAAATAAATACTAATACTTTTTCTGTACTTATTTTTAATATCTCTAAGCATTATATTTTCATTCATTTAAAAAATATTTAATTATTTAGTATATATATGTCCATCCTCTAAATTTATTAATTTCTCAAATGAAAAACCATTATTTTTTTATTAAACATCTAAGACTAATTTAAGTTTTACTTTTATTACTAAAATATTAAGGTTGTTTCATTCTCAAATGAAACATTCCTAGGAATTGCATATTGCTGTAATAGATTGTGGAAATCGTAAAGTTTTAAAATTGAAATATTAGAAGGTATGGTATTTACATATAAATGCTTTTAAATGCTTAGTAAAGTATATAAGTTGTTCAAGTAACTTATAATATAAAATAATAGTTTGCTGTAGAGAGAGATAAGTAATATGAAGTTAGGGTAATTTATGAAGAATATTTTATTTAAGCGAATAATTAAAAGTATCTATCTTTAATTTACATATAAATCTCACTATTTTTAAAAATCCTGTCTTTTGCTTCTTAATAAATGCACCTTATAAAAGAAATGCAAAATATAATGAAAAGATATAAGATGGTTGATGTACTGAAAAATAGTAAGTTAATACTTTTATATACTTATGTTTTCAGGTTAGCAACCAACTTTTAATTTCAGTGTAAAAATGACATAAGTACTACTAATGAATTTATTACTGTAATAAAAATGCACCTAACTACAAATAATTTAAAAAAATTGTTATAATTTAATATTACATGCATATTATATATAAGCAGAAAAGTACATGTTTATTGTAATGTAAAATTGTTGTTACAATTGTAATAAGAGTTCACTGTGACATGTATTATTTTATTTAAACAAATAACTAATATCCGTTTCTGTTAATCAAAATATAGATAATTTCATTTCAATATATTATTATGACAATCATACAATATAGACTTTAAAATTTTGCTCTTACATTTGTATCTTTGTAAGTTAAGAATTATGAGCATATTGTACTTATTAAACCTGCATATATTATATTCACAGCTTTTGGAGTGTTAAGTAACAACATAGAGCGACTCCAATGTAATTATTCATTCAACTTGTCGTCATCAAATGTATTTGTTGTTGTATTCCATACCAATTACTCATATTTATTCTAGTGTAAAGCAGCTATACAAATTTAATATTTCCTTACTTTGCATCCTGAAATTTGGTTTCTATGCCTTTAAGTAGAGCTTTTGGGGGCTTCTTAGGTTGAGTGTCGCTTTATTTGCATACACATAGTTAAATATATATTTCCAATGAATTTTCCTTAGATGGGTCAGAAGCCCAGGAGTTTCCAATTTTATATTCAGTATATCTTCTGGCACATTGAATAATAGAATTGTCAGTTTATATATTCATTTTAAATTAAGGAATATTTAACTAAAATAATTAATATATTTTATTTAATTACGAAGTAATCCAAAATCATTCCTAGTTTTTTGTAAAAATTTAATTTTTTTATAAATTTTTCTGACGAATGCACAAAGCGTAAGTAAAAAATTTCGTATTACTTTATGTAGCTGTTAAAAACTAAATGTTAATGACGAATTAATTTGTATAGCTATCCAATTAGCAACATTTAAAGTTCAGTAACTAATTAAAAGCATTTATGATTTTAATCTCATAATTCTCAACTGTATTAGTTAAAAAGTAAATCTGTAAAATCTTAGATAATCTAACAGTTCTGATGCATATTTTTTCAATATTTATATTTTAAAATGACATTTTTCAATAATAATAAACAAAAATCATAAGAAATATTGTTTTCTTTATAATTCCTTCACCAATTTAATAGTTATATTATTGAACAGAAATGTAAAATTATTATAAAATATAAAACATGTCGATTTTTTTATTTTTTATTTATTTTTTTGTCATTAAATACATTTTTTGTACTAGCACTAATAATTTCTCAAAAAAATAACTTGTACATCATTAATAATAGTTTATGACTGTTTACATGAAAAGATTGGGAATAATATTTGATAAACAAAATAATTTTTTAAAATATCTATTTTTTCTTGAAATGTTTTTTTAGTTCAAAATGTCTTGAGCACTTGCAATTTAAAATGTGGTTCTTTATGATGAATAAAACGAGGGAGATCAAGCTAAGCATTTACTTTAAATGATGCCTTGTTAAAGTAAATTTCCTAACTATTTCATTGCATGTGGATTAGTGAAAATTAGCTAGCATATAAATACTGATAGAACAAATCTGATTCAGTTAACAGTTTATTGATGTTACGAAATGTTTATAAGATATCTTCCAGAAGATGCTTTGTAACTTTTTTAAATCTTTATAAAAGTAAAATAAATCATTCTGGAATACATACTGCCGTTAAATTTGTGAAGTAATAAATGAAAATAAATTATTTAGCAATGTAATACTTCCCATCAAAGCTTCTAATAAAGAATATGATATTAGTATGTAGATTAAAGATTTCTCTCTCATAGTTTAAAGGAAGCTCAATGAATTTGTGAAGAAGATTAAAAAATTGAGTTATGAAAATTAAATTAAAGTTAAAGTGCTCAAATACATAAGATGTGCAATGAATCCTTAAAAAAATAATTGAAAAATTTTATGTACAAACTAAATATTATAAATACTTATTAAAAATATCACAAAATAAACGTAAGGAAAATTGTACACTCCTACATTAATGTTCATTGTCTATAAGTTTAGATAATATTTCAAAAGTACCAGTTATGAAATTATAAAAAATACTTTTATAAAAAAATTAATTAACAAAATATTCAATTTTCTGAAAAAAAATTTATTTATGAACCCATTCATTTATTTAAAAAAAAGCTACAGAATTAAATATTAGTGAAATTTTTGAGGTATGTAAACATGAAGTGGTTGAAAAAAAATAACGGTTATATTTGAAAATATAAAATATTTTTGCTTCTCTGATTTTTAATTGGCCGGCCCATAATTTAAAACAAAAAGAAATTAGTCCATCAGAAAATTTGTGCTATGATTGTAAAGTGGAACTGAAATAAGAATGAAATGTTTACAACTAGCATTTGGAAATAATGGTCCATTTCATGCTATATGTATTCAGATAATTTACGGAATTTCTCATCGGAATAAATAACATCCAGAAAAGCTGCTGTGGGCTGTTATCCCAGATCATGTGTCTACCATACAGAAAATAGTAACTGCAATACGGTCCGATTGACACAGAAATAACTTAATTTTGAATCCGCTGCAATATGTAAAATTCTTTAATTTAATGTGAAAAAAATTGTTAGATTCTTCATATTTTATTGGGTACAAAAAGAGGACCACGTTAGAGTCCATTTAGAGATAATAGGCTCTGAATGATTTCTAAAATCTAGTGTTAAAATGTGCATAACTTTTTTGGCATTCTGACACTAAAATATGTAATTTAGAAGAGGATCACCCATTCTTTAATAGAGAAAAGACAACGTATATTGTACGAAATCAATGCATGTCGTTTATTAAGGATTGATCAAAGTCAATCAGTTAGAAGAACAGAAGACAGTCATAGCCACAGAATTTTGAAAATTGAAGTTTATCTCAAAAATTTCAGACTATTAATATAGATTCTGATATCTGCTATAAATATGGATTATCTTGTATTTATAAATTACAAATCCGAAATGAATGTCGGCTTACACTCTTTCATAAAATTAATATAGTTGCTGTATAGAAATTGAACAAAAATTCAAAGCACTCTTATTACAAAAAAAATCAAATTAGTTAAACAAGCAAAACAGTAAAATTATAATATTTTTTATTAGTTAGAATATTAATTTAAATATAAAAAAATAGAAGAATGTAATGGGAGTACTTATAAGGAAATATAAAATGGGAATCGCTTGTACTGTTCTGTATTAAGCAATGAGAAATAGATGTCCTCTTCCTGGTAATATAATAAAAAAGACTTCATTTTTTTTTAAACTGTCCGAAGTTATAGTCCTTGACCGAGGTCTTATTGGCCTGTGTAGAATTATTTAAAAGCCTCTCGTAAAATATTTTTGTCACTTTTATTGGTAAGCTGCATTAAGCTTAGTTAATGGTACAAGTGAATATAACTGGCTGTTACAGTTATGAAGAGAAAATTAAAAAAGTAAACAAGAATTATAAATTTAAGAACAATACAACAAACTTTCTATTATAAAAGTAAAGAAGCCTCAGTAATATTCTTTGACAATAAAGTTGACATATTATACTAAACGGTTTCTAAATTAATATATACAGAGTGATCTTTTTTAAAGTGACAGTGTTTTGAGCGCCCAGTAGCGCGATCTAATAGCCGAAATGGCACCAAACTTGGTGTTTAGACTAATCAAAACACTAAAAAAGTATTCCATAAAAACGCTTAGTTCCAAAAATCGCCACCAGGGCATTTTGCGACGCTTTACAATGTATAAAATATGAGAAAAGAAAAATACTAACACATACAATCGAACAGTTAAATGATTAATGTGTTTATATACTACATTAACTTCTCCGGTGAGGAATTAGACCATATTCGATGTGAGCACCGTTCTCAGAAATAACACCGTGCCTTCTGTGCACAACGTTCTCCACAGCCGTGTGTAACATATCACGAGGAATATTACGCGCTGTCTTTGTTATGTTGTCCTTTAGAATAGACATAAATTTGATACTCCAACATAAACGCACGTTCCGGTAACGTGAGAAGCATGGCCACTGGAGCTCAATTACTTCAGCTGAGATTATTTGTTGGAGCTGTCTACTACTTTCTTTTATAACCCCTATTACTGGCACTGTCAATGCCCAACATTTGCATTTTTCTTTGATACCCATGTTTTATGCTAATTCTCATTATTGTAAACTACAGCAGTGCCACAAAAGGCCCTAGCGCTGAAATTTGGAAATAAATTTTTTTATTACGAAATCTTATTTCCCATGTTTTGATTAGTCTAATTTCCAAGTTTGGTGTCATTTCGGCATTAGATCGCACTACATTATGCTCCAAACACTGTCACTTTAAAAAGATCATTCTGTATATTCGAGGAAATAATTCACTTTGGTTTGTAAAAAGGAATAACTTAGCAATCAAAAACTAAAATAAAAAATAATTCCTATTTATTTTAGTTACCATTTGTAACTTAATTCTTATAAGGATTTAAAACCAACAAAAATCTTTTCCTTAAGCTAAAAAAATCTGTAAAACAGAAAAAGAAAAGTAATATAATTCATTGTCTTCCTGCATATATCCTGGTACTTCACTGCGAAAATTTATAATTTTCGAAGACTTTTCGCTGATTTGCTTTGTTGTTCAATGGTTATTTTTTTGCACAAGAGGGCTAATTAGACCAAAACCTACGGTTTAAAATACATTCCGAATCACTACAAACATAAACGCACAAGTGGAAATTTTCTTGCTGAATGAGATAATATTCATGATTTAAAGCAACGCTGTCTTCATCATTAATTGCCTTTAATTGTATCCCTTCCATACAATTTATTGCAAAACCGCAAATAAGAAATTTTAAATTAAGACAAAGTATGGCTTGCAACAATCAATTTCAATACAAATAATTACTAATGTAATTATTAGAGAAAATTCTGAATTATAAATAGATATTACAAAAATAATTATTATTTAGAGGTAATTCAATTTTTCATTAATAACTGAATAGATTAAAAAAATTAAAATACGATTTACCAAATATTTAAAAATTTCATTCCTAATAATATAACTTTAATTTATTTACTTAGAAATATTTCGAGATAATTTTTCCAATAAATTATAGTATCATAAAAATAGCATTAAGAAACATTTTTATATTCAGCTATTTTATATAAGAAAACAAATGTATATTCTTTTTTTCTTTTTGGACAAATGAAATTCAGTAATAGTTATAATTCAATTTACAAATTTTAAAAATTTAAAAATATTTTGTTAGAAATGGGTATCAAATTTTTTATCTTTGGATATAAAAAAATGTTTAATGGAAATTACATTTGTGTATCATTTTTCTCATGATTTTTTTAATTTAGATAAAATTAAAAATATATAGTGATATATATATACATATATATTATTTTGATAAAATAATATCTTTAAATTAACTCGCTAGATGGCACCACTAAAGAATCATGCTTTTCATTGAAAACTTTTTGCATTTTTTTTCATATGCATGATTAAGAAATTTGTTATTCATAAATACATATATACACTAAATATTCAAAGAATTAAGGAAAATAAGAGAGAATGGATGTTTTATTTTATTATCGCACACATTTTTATCCACATTTTATTCTTTTTGTTGGTGTATTACGTATAGAAATGACGATTAATTACATAAAATCATAATATTTCTTTAAAAAAATTTAAACATACCGTTGTTTTAAAATTTTTAATTTTGAAATAATCATTTCCGAATTTCATTTCGAAATAAGTATTTTGATTACATATAACATTTTATAAACCATAGTATAAAATATTGAAAGAAAATCATGTTTCAATCATTCTGAAAAATCTCAATATATAAATGTTTTCACATAAGATTTTTAAAAAATATGTAAGAGATATAAATATATTTCAATATTTAAAATTAATTTTTATCTAGAAATTTCTATCGTAAAAAGGGCAACTTTAAACCATAAAAAATAATAGTAATTTTTTACAGCAAATAAAATTCCCGTTTTGCAAAGCAATTTCTTAATTCATATGAAGCTGAACTTATGCATCAACGGTAACGCTTTGAATTAAAATCAACTTTATTGACTTAAAATTAACTTTAAAATGGTGATATCAGTAAAAATTAATTTCATGTTCATGAATTTCAACCGAAAAGCTGCTTTATTCTAAGGACAATATAGTAAGTGGTTGCTCTATAAAGAAAAGGATTATAAGCCTTATGTTCAATTATACCTGTGCACGAACTAAATGCATTTTCATATTTGAATATAAATCATTAAGCCAAACTATTCATTCATCTGGAAATATGGATGATTTGCTAGTTGAGAAAAGTAAACATAATTATTATGTTCAATTTTGCATATATATATATATATATATATGTATATATATATATATATATATATATATATATATATATATATATATATATATATATATATATATATATATATATATATAGGATGCCACTAAATTCCATTGTTACCCTCTTATTTCGGAACTGCTGATATTTTTACAAACATGGTGTCTAGGTGTAGTAAATCGGATATGCGCTACTAAATGAGATCACTCACAGCGCCACCACGTGGAAATTTGTTGAGTTAGCTTTCGTATATCCAAAAGTGTTTGTGGGAAGAGATTGAATTACCGAGTTGCAGAGCATTATCGATTTAGTGCGAAAAGACACCTCATTGATAATGAATGTGAAGAATCGAACAGTTAAAACGCGAATTTGTGTTTTCATGATTCCCTAACACGATAAATGAGACAAATGATCAAAAAGAAGAAGAAAATATTAATCACACTATAACTTTATTTAAGATATTCAATCTTCACAAACAGGCAGCTGCAATGCACATTTGGATCGCGTGATTTTCCCATTGCAAGCGTTGGAGCACAGAGGGTGACACCTTGGCACAAGCTTCCTCAATGCGTCGTTTAAGGTCCTGCAATGTTTGTGGTGGGGTCGCGTATACCTTCTGTTCAAAGTATCCCTATAGAAAAAAGTCCAGAGAAGTCAGATCAGGTGAACGTGGAGGCCAATCTTCGAAACCGCCATACACAATTATTTGGTTCCCGAATTCATTGACGAGACACTGTTTCACTGGACATGTCTTGGGAACATACATAGATAACGGTGCTGGCGGGACCCGGACTGTACCTTTAGGTTAATGGGTTTGGAATACCCGCCCATCACCAAGTACCTCGTAATTTTGATCCACAGTCAGGTGATGAGGTCACACCTGAGCTGGCACCTTCCTCTCCAAATCCACGCCATACCAGCAGAAGGGTATTGGACGTCACATACTCACGTGGACACATCCCCAACCCACGGAGCTCCAGCAACCCAGAGAATGAGAGTCCGGCATGTTCACCCTACAACCACTGCCACGGCAAATGATGCTTCACTTTACTGATGACGGGAAGCAACGTGAAGCTATTGAGCCACTGGAATTCTGTGTTGTGAGCAGGTGTTCCATCATACATTCCTAAGAGCACCTTTAGGTTCTTCACAGAAGAGGGCATTACGTTCTGCAGCAGTTATAAATACCGTGCACCTGGTAAGGTATTGTAAAATGTTGGGCCGATAAACTTGTGACTGTAAATTACATACCAAACCGCACATGATGTCGATCAGTAATGGATAAAACATCAAGGATTTTTCAGAACCCAGTAATGGATGTATTGCTAAATGTACATGCCATTTCGTAAAAAGCAGGCCTCATCCATCCACACTACAAGAATGTTGGTGACCTGTATCTGATTCATGGTGCAATTTCGTCTGGACCATGACGAAAGTGCATCATGAATAGCATCGCTTGACACCCACGTCCAGTAAAACCTGCTATAGCGTTGGCCGGTAAGGATAAGTGCCTGATTCTTGTAGAATTTTTTGAAATCCAACTTTTCAAACCCAACATATTTTGTTTAATTTTGATAGCATGGGGATTAAGAACTAATGTTTTAAAAGTTTTTTCAACCCATATCAGGTATACATCGAAGACTGGAGTAATTATTTTGATAATTTGACTAAGTTTCATAAATGTTAAAATGTATTATTAAAATTCCTTCTTTTAGATTACTTGGGATGAACGTAGAAATTAAATACATACATGGATAAAGTTGTTCCCAATATATTAGATCTACCGGAAAGTTCTGTCCGCTTTAGAATGAAACAAAGGAATACATTTTTTCATACTTTGGATAAATTTTATTGAATAATATAATTGCCATCATTATTTATGACTTCTTGCCAGCGTGATGGCAAATTGTATAGCCCATTTTTAAAAAATGTTTTATCTTTAAAGGCCAAAAATTGAACCAGTGCTTGTCTGATATCTTCTTCGTTCTTGAATTGTTTGCCCTGCAAGACATTTTGTAAGGACAGAAACAAGTGATAATCAGATGGTGCTAGGTCCGGGAAGTATGGTGGATGCGACAGAATTTCCCAGCCTAGCTCTGCGACTTTCTGACGAGTCGCCGAAGCAGCATGTGGCCTGGTATTGTCATGAAGCAGTATGATGTCCTTCCTATTGAACATCGCTGGTCTCTTTTCTTGGAGTGCTGTTTTTAAATTATCCAATTGCTGACAGTACCTCTCCAAATTTAGCCTTTCGTTTGGTTTCAACAGCTCAAAATGTATTGGTCCTCGAATGTCCCACCATATACACAACATTCTCTTATTCAGGCTCAACTTCGGTTTAGAGGTAGAGGGGGCAGGTTTTCCGGGTCCACAATATGCCCTTTTTCTTATGATGTTTTCATAGATAATCCACTTTTCATCCCCAGTTATGATCCGGTCCAAGAAGGATTCGATTTTGTTGCGTGCAAGCTGAGATGAGCATATGATGATTCGATCATTCAAATTCTTCTCACTTAACTTGTGTGGCACCCATCTCGAATACTTCCACACAAACCCTAGTTTCCGAATATGGTCGTTGAGCTGAATACTTGTTGAAACTGATTGTAACCGGAGCGGACAGAACTTTCCGGTAGACCTAATAAAAAAAATGTGAAATAACGTAATATAAAAAAAACGGGCTAATGTGCATGATTATAAAGATAACATTCACTTTTTCAAATGCGCATTATTAATACTTAATAATGGAGATTATTATATAGATAAAAAATATATATATTTATCATATTAAATTCCAATTGCTTTTTCAGTGCATTTTATAAAATGAAAAATTTCATTTCCATTAGCCATATATGCATCATTAATTAAACTATATTTTCATGTCTGGAAAAAAATATAAATAAACATAAAAGCAGGAAGTTAGGTACTCTCTTCTATCTCAAGAAAGAAGAATGATTAATAAGATGAACTGTGAAAAAATATGAAGATTCTAATGTGAGACAACTCCTACGTAAGAGGTCAGACAGTCCATCATTTTCTTGAATCGAGGTGAATGTCGCAATCTTTTCTTGAAAATGACTCCGGGAAAAATGCTAAAAACTTTTATGTTTATGATACGCTTTCAAAACATGATATGAATTTTTTTTTCCGGCGCAATATTCATTTTCGATATTGCGGATCTTAATAAATAACTTTAAAATACATAATTTTTGTATACATACTCATACCGAAAGAGAGTTCCGATAAATGCCAATAAATATATATAAATGTTATGAAAATAAAAATTGTCACTATAAAAATGAAACTAAGATCATATATGACACTTGGACAGGCCAAGATCGCTTTTGCCTTTGGCAGTGCGAATTAAGTCAATAGTCTTTCATTTGGATCAGAGCACCACGAAGGAGAAAGTACGACTTTGCTCTTTTTAAAGTGCCTCGTCATTTTTGAACCACGGTCAG
Source organism: Latrodectus hesperus (assembly GCA_037975125.1). NCBI lineage: Eukaryota > Metazoa > Arthropoda > Arachnida > Araneae > Theridiidae > Latrodectus > Latrodectus hesperus. The sequence continues at coordinate 1,259,547 of CM075852.1, forward strand.
GTGACAAGGCCACATCTGAGCTGGCACCCTCCTCTCCACATCCACGCCACACCAGCGGAAGGACTTTGGTAGTCACAGATTAACGTGGACACGTCCCCAACCCACGGAACTCCAGCAACCCAGTGAAGGAGAGAACACCGTGGTCATCCTCCAAAGCACTGCCCGCGGCAAATGATGCTTCACTTTGCTGAGCTTACAGGAAGCGGCGTGAAGCTACTGAGCCACTGGAGCTTAGGGTTTACGTAAATATAGTAAATGAAAGCATTATTGAAATTGTAAAATCTCTTATAATTTTATCTTGCAGGACCACACATATTCATAGAATTAGAGTGGTGAATTCTACAAAATCTCTTTTGTCTGACTCTATCAACCAATGATTTTAGAGCATTTAAATAATTTTACCATATTTTCTCAGCATAAGGACATTATCCAGAAATACTGAAGGGTCTATGAATTACTGGCTTATGAATTAATGCATGCATTTTTAAAATAAATATAATTATTTATTCGTATGTTTTATTGAATTTCATATCTTAACCTAAATGTTTGATTTTGATGAATCACGCTTTCGTTTCTTACTAAATATTTAAAACGAACTAAGAACGTGCACAACTTTCTTCGACTAAATGTTATGTGATTAAGAAACGTTCGTTTGATACTAGTAATTATACTGTTAAATCAGGATGAAATTGAAATCAAAAATTTTTTGCTCCATTCTTTTTCCCAAGAATTTTAATAATTTATTTAGTCTTACGTCTACATAATCCAATTACTAACTAATTGGATTGCTACTAACAGTGCTTACATCTTCATAATCCAATTACTTTTAATGTCACTGAGAGTGTTTTCCCTCAGTCAGTTTTTTACAAATATACTGAAAGAAATTAATTTTCATTGAAATATACCGTTTCACATCGTAATCAAAAAATTTCAATGTTTTCAACTTAATTTATGTTTTCTAGGCAGTGTTAAAGTAATCTTTTTGAATTAACATTGGCATTCAAAATTGTGAGGATTTAGACATTTTGTTAATTTTTCCGGAAAAACATTGAATCAAGCGAAAAATTACTGCTTCGAAATAAACATGGAAACTTTGTGTGTCGAATATATAACTGTATGCTTGCAAAGCAAATAATACTAAAAAAACAAGGTCATTTTAAAATTTTACTTTAATGGAAGGTTCGATGGCTACTTTTGCAAGTATACACCAATAGGTGTACCGTCATTACTCAGAACGGTTCACGTGATTTAGAAACAAGGATCCTGCATAAAACTCACAGACATGACCTGACAACACTGGAACTATCATTTTATTTGGAGGACATTGAGACCAGAATCTATTTTACATGCCTCATTAGCCATTGAAAAACACGGTCTTCGGCTTACCCAGTAAACGAAACTGCAATTCAACCACGAAGACAGTACTTTAACTCACTTGTCACTGAGTGTTAGCTGAGCTAGTAACAAGTTTTATAAGCACATGTGCCAAAATCACATCATTTCATAAATTTGAGCATCTCCCCAAATTTATTATTTTATTCTCTTGAATGAATTGATATTCAGTAACTAGTTAAATTTAAGTTCAAATAGTAAAATTGAGTAAAAACTGAAGTTTAGGTACCAAAATAAGGTGTAGGATCGAAAGCAAGCTAGCAGCAGGTCCATCGAAAATCCAGATAGGTAGATAGTTAATAGCACACACAGCATCAGATCCAATGGATGAAGAAACAATTTCATTATATTTGATCATCCAAAAGAAACTCTGGGCAAGTTCGCTCAAGATATACAACAATCACTATTCATTTCAGAGTTACGTATCAGGTATGTTGTACTTTCTCAGCCTTCTCGTTTTGTGTATCTAAAAGAAGCGAATTTCGAAGCTGCTGTTTCTTAAAAGCTTTGATGAAAACTGCTTCCAAATAAATAAATGAATAACAATCTTGCTATAGCTTATTAGTTACTTCTGAGTTCATTTAGCATAATGTTAAGATCCTTGAGACCAATGTGAGGCCGTTCTCTTTATTGACTTGTTTAATTTGATCTCTGATTCTCAACGCTCTTTTACATCAAAATGACCACAAACTCATTACTTTCTCGCCAATGCTCTAGAAATTGACCAATATGGATGTGGATATTTGATAGCCACATTGGCCATCGCATTTGTTAGTCACACAATCAATCATGTCATTCAACGAGGTACTGTTATTAGTGCCTAGGTATCAAAAGGAGATAAAGCATACTTATATGTGTTTTATCGGAATCCAATTTTGTCCCTGCAAACTCTGTAAAAACGAACATAAATATTTCAGTAGATGACAGCGCGGTTACAGCTAGTCGAAGATTTTTAAAGATATCCTCCAAATTGTGTATTTTTTGGTATGTTTCCAAACTTTAACCTTGTATATAACGTCTGAGTGGCTGCAAAGAGGTTGTTTTTACAATTCAAATCTCCACCGATGACCATCCTAGGCCAAAAAACCAGAGTTGGTGTAAGAAAGGAACTAATTACCAGAAGATCTCATGAACTAAACTATTCTTCTATAAAATCATGGTGTGAGGTATATGTATCTCTGTACGAATGGTTCAAATTCCATATTGACTCAAGTTTTTGATAAATTTTTATAACTACCATTTTAAATATATATAGACTATGAGGAATGTAAATCACAATCATGTACCTGTATTATGATTGCTGATATATATATATATATTAGTGGAACAAAAATACTTTAAAATAATGAGTTAACGTATCATTCAATTTTAGTACTTCAAATAGTACATAAATCTTTCAAATTTTGATATCATGAAATATACATATCTGTCACAGACAAATCCAAATCTTATTATTTTTCTACTTTCACAAGAAACTGTAGAAAAATCTAACAAAATAATTTGAACTACTGTAGTTTAAATTTATTTTTTAAATGTAAAAACAACGCATTCTAGACTCTATAAAAATAAAGGGATCATGTGTCAAGAAAAGATCGGATCTGTTAGAATTCGATTAAATTCAGTATAAAAAGCACTTCAGAACTTGAATTCTTAAAAGTGTCCAGTCTTTTTTTCAAGCAACTTCAATTTGGTTTTGAACGAAGTTTAGTATTGATTTCTTTTTTCGTAAGAACGGAAATTGTATCAACCAAAGACGTATACTTATAAAAAGTGCTCGGAAATTAAAAAAATTTTAATTTGTTTATCAACAAATTTAACTTTTAAAATGTTTTATATATATTTTTACAATATATAGAGACATTATTTTTTTGTATTCCCTCCACTGTAAAATATTTTATATATTCAAACAAAATTGCTTTAAATTATAACGAAACAATAATGTTATTAGAAAATTAACTATTTTTAAGCGAACAAATTGAAAATAGCAATAGGTCTGTTCAAATTTATAGTAAATAATTTAATATTTTTGTAGATGACTTTTTTAAATTACAAGGCGTTTTGAAAGAAAAAGAGTAACAAATTATAAAAGAAGGGATTGTCAATCCCTTCTTTTGATGCTGAAAACAAGAATAATTATTAATTATACAAAAGCAATTTAAAATGATTATGACCCTAATAATGCTACTTAAAATGTTTCGCTCTAAAAATATGCTGCATATGTAACAATATTTGAGACTTCAGTCAATTTTCTAAATAATGCATTTACTTCGAAAGTAAATCGAACCGTAAAAAAAACTTCTTTATAAAACACATTTAAATTCGTTGAAAGAATTTTACATCAAGTAAACAATTGTATATAACAAATGATTTTTACAAGCATAAAATACAGAGGTTTAGTGCTATTAGAGTATGTGAACTATTAAAGAATATAAGAAAAATAAAACATTGAATTCAAACAAATTTTAATTGCCTCTTTGTACCTATCGTAACGGTAAACTTAAAGCCGAAAATTGTTACAAGGCATTCGAAAATACTCTGCTGTTTTTGCCGTTTTGGGAAGCTTATTATAGTATACCGTGTTGAAGTATTGGAAAGGGAAAAAAACCCAGAAAGTTCCTAAGCATTCACCCAAACAAATGTTGTTCAAACTCAACTTCATTTCCCATCGCTTAACAGTAAAGGCATGGTCTTACTACAAAGACACGATGATCCCAAATAATGATATGTTGAACAAAATATCAGAAAACTATGTGTTTACATTTGTATTATGTGTCCTTCCAGGAAAAGAAGAATTTTATTAGGTATTATGCTATGTTTTTTATGCTAAATGTTTGATTACTCTCTTATTCATATATTCTAAGTTTGCTTTAAATCAATTTTTGGCAAATAATGGTTCGCTAATCGAATAAACTTAAAATGCAAAACCACAGAAAAGTTCTTGAAAATCTAAAATATTTTTTTTCCTTTTTTCTAGAAAATTTAAAATATAAGTAAAATTTAACTAACACTAATAAATAAAAAATAAATACGATAAAGAATAATACACACAGCAGTATTCATATTAAATTGAAGAGAAGAAAAAAATTGTAACGTATACTTTAAATAATTCATTATATATATATATATATATATATATATATATATATATATATATATATATATATATATATATATATTGTACCGAGCTTCACAGGTTCGTGTTGATTGAGAGTTGAATAAAGCAACCACTTAATGAACACAAGACTTTTATTCGTAAGAACTTCACTAAATAAACGAAATTCCCGCTGTAACAGTCACAATTATACAGCTACAATTCGTCAGATATAATAAGAAACAGCTTCCAATCACAGGTCTCAAATACCTCAGACAGAGAACAACTAGCAGTCACAACTAATCGTCTTCACTCACTGACTGTCTTCACAAAAACTCTCTTCTTCCATGTCGGGCTGCGGTATTTATACCTGACTTGGCGGAGAAATCTACCAATTTCGCCAAGGTTCTGGAAGCTTCTAGGCTATCTCGAAAAATATTGGTCCTAGAGCATAGGTGATGGATGTTTCCAGAAGTATCGATTTCTCGCCAAGTCGCCAAAAATCTCGCCAACCGTCGCCAAGTCGCCAAGAATCTCGCCAACTGTCGCCAAGTCGCCAAATCATTAGGAAATCCACTTTTAAACTACAACACGCCTAAATACCGCAATTTTTGCCCAAAATGTGAGAATTTCTGATCTGTCTGAGATATTTTAAGACAAATATAATCATTATTTACAAATTTGTAACATTGCCCCCTCTCAAGGACTGCACGTCCCGGGCAGTACAATCCCCTGATAGGAGGCCAAATTTAATATAAAAGAATTTACATTTCAAGAGGATACAGAGTACATTACATACACAAGCAACTAAAAATACAAGAAAATAGAAAAGATTAAAATTATCTATACTATTTACAAACAGACCATGGTTTACTGATTTTTACTCTACATTACGATAAGGAGCTAATCTATCATAATGTACTACCTTTGGTTTTGAAGCAGATGATTTTCTTATACGAACCACGACGTCGTTCAGTCTTTTTAGAACTGTGTAGGGACCTTCCCAGTTGGCTTGCAGCTTTGGAGAAAGTCCTTTACGTCGAATCGGGTTCCACAACCAAACTTTGTCACCTACTTGAAATTCACGTCCTGTCGCTCTTGTGTCATACCTTGTCTTCATTCTTTCGGTCGTCAGGTTGATTCGGTCTCGAGCGAAGTTATGGACATCTTCAAGACGTGCCTGAAGGTCTCGAAGGTATTCCTCTGGCGATGAAGATGTATCCGGTGGACGACCAAACTGAAGATCACAAGGGAGACGAAGTTCGCGACCAAAGAGCATCTGTGAAGGAGTATATCCGGTAGTCTCATGGACAGCACTGCGATATGCAAGCAGAAACAGCGGTAGCTTCAAATCCCAATCTTGCTGATTTCTGGAAACCATAAGTGAGAGATTATTCAAGATGGTTCTGTTAAATCTCTCTACCATGCCGTCCGATTGTGGGTGTAGTGGCGTGGTCTGCGTCTTGTCTATTCCAAGAATTTGACACATTCCTTTAAACACAACAGAGGTGAAATTTGTCCCTTGATCAGAATGGATTTGTAAGGGTGTGCCGAATCTGGAAACCCATTGATGCACTAGAACCTCGGCTACTGTAGTCGCCTCTTGATCGGGAATTGCAAACGCTTCAGGCCACTTAGTAAAGTAGTCCATGACAACTAGTATGTATTTGTTGCCATTTGAGGATCGTGGTAAAGGACCCAAAATGTCCAATGCTATCCTCTCAAAAGGTGCTCCTACGTTGTACCGCTGCAACCTTCCTCGGCTACGTTTCTTCGGTCCTTCACGTGCCGCACAGTCATCACAAGATTGGCACCATTTCTCTACATCTTGTCTCGTTTTGCTCCAATAGAAGCGTTCTCGAACTTTCTGTAGAGTTTTCATTACTCCGAAGTGGCCTCCAGTTGAGCTACTGTGCAATTCTTTCAAAACATCTGAAATTCTTGATTTTGGAAGAACAAGCTGCCATTTGAAATTACGTCCATCATCGGACTCCCATTTCCTGTATAAGACACCATTTCTTATATGGAGTGAGTCCCAAAGAGCCCAATATTGCTTAGTAGCAGGACTGTAGGTGGAGATATCCTGCCAACTTGGTCTCATACTAGAAGATTCTTTCAATTCAAGAATTGGATTTATATCTGGGTCTTCTTTTTGGGCTTCCCTAAGTCCTTCATCACTCCATGGGTCTGGCTTTGATGGAGGTGAAACAGTAACTTGACGTACCGAAGTATTTATCAGCTGATAGTTCTTCTCTACTCTAGAACAATATCGGCAGCTTTCATTACACGGCTTCCTTGATAGTGCATCAGCATTTCCATGAAGAGTTCCTTTGCGATGACGTATTTCAAAGTCAAACTCCTGGAGTCGTTGAATCCATCTGGCTACCTGTCCTTCTGGATTTTTAAAATTTAAAAGCCAGGTTAAAGATGCATGATCTGTCCGGAGCAAGAACTTTCTTCCATAGAGATAATGGTGGAAATGTTCTATTGCTTTGACGATTGCCAGCAATTCCTTCCTGGTTGTACAATAATTCCGCTCCGGTTTTGATAGGCGTTTACTCCAATAAGAAATGACATATTCTTTATCATCAATTTCCTGCGACAAAACAGCTCCGATATTTTCGTTGCTGGCATCCGTATCTAAAATGAATAATTTTTCGGGCTGGGGATATGCAAGAACGGGCGAAGATGTCAACGCCTCCTTCAGTTGTTTAAAAGCTTTCTCACATTCATCTGTCCATAGAAATCTCTGTTTAACTTCTGTCAACTTGTGAAGAGGTCTGGCAATACTTGAAAAACCCTTAACAAATTTCCTGTAATATGTGCATAGTCCAAGAAAACTTCTTAATTGGTGGACATCTTTTGGACGACTCCAGTCCTTAACTGCGGAGATCTTTTCAGGATCTGTTCTTACACCTTCAGCAGAGATAATGTGTCCCAGATAGCTTACTTCACGTCGGAATAAATTACATTTGCAAGGATTCAGCTTCAGGTTGGCCATTTTTAATTTTTCCAGCACCTTTCGGATGTTTCTTAAATGGTCTTCGAATGTGCGCCCTACAATAATGATATCGTCCAAATATACCAAACAGGCTTCGTAGGAAAGTCCTCGTAATACTGTCTCCATCAGGCGCTCAAACGTTGCAGGTGCATTGCAAAGCCCAAATGGCATAACCTTGCACTGCCAAAGTCCTTGTCCTGTGGTGAATGCAGTCTTTTCTCGATCCTCAGGATGTATCTCTACTTGCCAATAACCACTCTTGAGATCCAAAGTCGAAAACCATTGTTTTCCGGATAAAGCATCAAGTGTATCGTCAATCCTAGGAAGAGGGTAACTATCTTTTTTAGTGATGTTGTTTAACCGACGATAGTCAACGCAGAATCGGATAGAACCATCTTTCTTCCGAACTAAAACAATAGGCGAAGCCCAAGGACTCTCTGATGGCTCAATAATGTCATTCTGCTGCATTTCCATCAGAAGATTATCCACCTCTTCCTGCTTAGCGAATGGCAATCTTCTCGGATGTTGTTTAATGGGTGGATGATTTCCTGTATTGATTCGGTGCTGCGTCAATTTGGTTCGCCCAACATCATCTGATTTCTTGGAAAAGAGATCTCCGAATTCTAATAATAGATTTCTTGCAGCATTCCTTTGTTTATCATCTAACTCTGCATTCTGAAGGAGTTCATTAATTAGAGTGTCAGGAGGCTCAGATAGTGTGGTTTGACAATTTCGGTTAATACAGGTCACTGGAGTGCAAGTCGCCAGCACTTCTCCTTCTTTTATTAGTTTTACCTTATTGCTTAGATTAGCAACTCTTACCGGGATTACATTTCGTGAAAGGTCGACGAGGGAAGAAGCCACTAGTACTCCTTTAACGCTATTGTCGGAATCTGGATATTCAGTCAATCCATAATGAAAATTATTATCTTCTGAAAGAGCTCCGCAAACTATTGTCTCAGTTCTTGGTGGTAATGTTGTTTCACTCTTTGCAGTTATGTGATGGACTGCTTTAATATCTGAATATTTCGTCTTAAAAATCGCTATGTCTTCAGAACATGAGTGTAGTTCATTATTTTTAAAATCTAACTTGAAATGGTTTTCTTTGAGAAAGTCCAATCCGAGAATAAATTCGTCATTTATATCAGCGACGTATGCCATATGATGGTACACGGCATTACCAAATGCAATGTTTAGATTTACTTTTCCATGCACTTTAATCTTGTCACCTGTCACAGTTTGGAGGGTAATGCAGGGCGGCGTCCAGATGAGTTTCTCACCAAGTTTGCGAGCCACATCTGTCCTAATGATAGTTACGTTGGCTCCAGTATCGATTATCATTCTGCAGGGAACTTCGTTGACATGTCCCATAACGAAAAGTCCGTTGTCGCCGCTACTTACGGAAGAAATGTGAAACGATTTGAAATGGGGCTTCTGACTCTCTGGACATCTCCGCCCCGCGAGATGGCCACATATTAGTTTCCCTGCTGTGGTGGAAGATCATTTCCACCATTTTTTCGTTTCGGGCAGTCTCTCTGAACGTGTCCGACTGCACCGCAAGTCCAACACTGAATTTTTGTGTTTCTGCCACCTTTACTCAATTCTAAGTTACGGAATTTTCGCCGCAGATCTTCGATTTGCTTTCTGAGATCATAGTCCGTATCAGTAGTAGAGACGGCTCTGATTGAGTGCCGGTCTTTACGCGCGGCCTGCTGGGCAGCTTCTATCTTATGTGCGTAGACTAGGGCAGATCCAATATCTTTGACATCGGCGAGTCTAAGTGTTTTCTGCATCTCCGGATCCCTCACACTATCGATGAAGTGATGGAGAGCCAGATCTTGACGTGTCTCAGCTGGGCAGTCCGAAAATGCTAGATGGGAAAGTCGCTGAATATCGGCAGCCAATTCTTGAAGACTTTCACCCGCTTTTTGATAGCGGGACTTTAACTGTAGTCTGCTATATTCTTTAGTGCACTTATCTCCAAACCGCAGCTCAAGCGCACTCGATAGGGCTTGGAAATCGTGCCTCTGCTCCTCCGGAAGCGTCTCGAGGATGTCAGCCGCGTCTCCTCTTAAAGAAGCCGCCAGGTGAAAAGCTTGGGCTCGGGGATTCCATCCATTAGCTTCCGCTACCATCATTAACTGGGTCTTGTATACTTGCCAGGATGATTTCCCATCAAATGTTGAGAGTTTAATATTGGCTAGGGAAGGCACAAATGTCACGTTGGGTTCCTCATGTTTGTTTGATATTTGCTTCTCCAAGCTTTCAATCTTCTTATCCAGCTTTCATCTCTTCTTGTCTAGCTTTCATCTCTTCTTGTCCAGCTTTCATCTCGGTTTTCATATCTTCTTGTCCAGCTTTCATCTCAGCCATCTGCTCCGCTAATTTTTCGAGAAGACTTTTCATTAAATCCATATCCATTTTTCTTGTGACACGCTGCATCAACTCTTCAACCCCGATTCTGACACCAGTTGTACCGAGCTTCACAGGTTCGTGTTGATTGAGAGTTGAATAAAGCAACCACTTAATGAACACAAGACTTTTATTCGTAAGAACTTCACTAAATAAACGAAATTCCCGCTGTAACAGTCACAATTATACAGCTACAATTCGTCAGATATAATAAGAAACAGCTTCCAATCACAGGTCTCAAATACCTCAGACAGAGAACAACCAGCAGTCACAACTAATCGTCTTCACTCACTGACTGTCTTCACAAAAACTCTCTTCTTCCATGTCGGGCTGCGGTATTTATACCTGACTTGGCGGAGAAATCTACCAATTTCGCCAAGGTTCTGGAAGCTTCTAGGCTATCTCGAAAAATATTGGTCCTAGAGCATAGGTGATGGATGTTTCCAGAAGTATCGATTTCTCGCCAAGTCGCCAAAAATCTCGCCAACCGTCGCCAAGTCGCCAAGAATCTCGCCAACTGTCGCCAAGTCGCCAAATCATTAGGAAATCCACTTTTAAACTACAACACGCCTAAATACCGCAATTTTTGCCCAAAATGTGAGAATTTCTGATCTGTCTGAGATATTTTAAGACAAATATAATCATTATTTACAAATTTGTAACAATATATATATATATATATATATATATATATATATATATATATATATATATATATATATATATATATATATATATATATATATATATATATATATATGTTTTCATTAATATAGTCTATCCAATGATTGACATTCATTTTCTTTAAGAAATAAATATCTCTAACTTAAAAATGATATATTTTCTTCTCCTTATTTTTTAAACACATATGTTTTGCATAGTTTAATATTAAAATCTGTAATGGTTAAAATAAGAATATTTTTATTAGAATATAATTTTATCGACACTAAAAATCAACCTTAAATAACTTTATAATTTATGACGTTAATTTATTTTTATTTTTCATTGTTAAACTTCAATAGTGGTAATAACTTTCAATGGTTTGAGAAGTTTTATTTTCGAGTGACAAAAATTCAGGAGATGATGCTAATAATCTCTTATTCTTACTTGGTTGATCTTACTCTTCTGATACTTCTTTAAACAAATACATTATGCTTTTGTATACAATTTCAGTATGGTTTTATTCATTTTATAATCACAAGTATATCTGAAGTGGTCTGGAAATATAAACAACAAATATACTAAAATAATAAAGTAAATTTGTATAATAGTGAATAATTTTCTATTGATTTCACTATTGAATTATAAAAACAATACAGAATTCTCCTGATATTGTTACTTTGATTTAATTTATATTAATTTGTCATACTATGGTTTTAAACAGTTTTCATGAAAGAATAAATGAAAACTCAGCGAAATGTTGAAAGATAGATCTCATAATTGTTACCAGCAAAATTTTTTAGTTTTTTGTAACCACTGTTACCTAGAAGCTTAGGCGGTTACAGTGTTTCTTCCTCTTTTGTTACATGAAGACAAAACCAGGCGTACAATTTCTTAGAAAAATTATCTCAAATCAACATGTACGATTATTATACAAAAACCTTGTACTATAATTTTATAATTAAATACAAAAATATGACAAAATAATTTTCAATCTTATTTCAAACTTAAATATTTCAAGTTAGATCAGTTGCATTAATCCTTTAAAACTACGACTTCATTTCTTCATTAAAAATTGGCAACACAGTAATTTACGTTGCAAATTTCTATTACCCTTCCAACTTTTCATAGAATTTTTCTTCAAAAATATTATACTGGGAAGCAAAAACAGTACCCTTTAATCGCAATTAAAAAATAATCTCTATATTTAATGACTTAAAATTGCTCTTGCTAATTATATTAAACAGTCTGGTTTTTTCACACGCAAAGAGTGTTCCAAGTCCTTCATCTGAGGAACTATTTAAATTGGGCTGTAAGAGTGATATATGAATATGTTTTTTCGTCAGAGCTGCCATAAATATTTTAGAATCCAAGCAGAGACGCACTCGAGCGTTTTGGAAGCGATTTTACGTCGAATGCGACACAAGAGGCAGCAACAGCCAGTTTCCTGGTATTTCTTTTTCCCTCCTAGATGTCAGATCGAGTGTAGTTCTGAATATTGCAGTTAACATTTCCCAGCATGCGTCTCGGCCTGATGTCCAAATTGAAAATTGCTTTTCGCAGCTTCAAACGATTTGAGCAGCTGGAGTTGTCTAAAGTTGCCTGAATAACTAATTTTGAACACATTTTCGAGAAGAGTTATCGCTCATTAGTTGACGTCGTTGGTCTATTTTAGGTCAAAAAGTGCTTTTTTTTTTAATAATGCATGTATGAGAACTAGCTGTTCCCCCCAAAAAGTAATATATTCCTTATTTCAAATTTTAGAAAACAACAAAAAAAATGCTTCATAAGCTTGCTTTTAATTCAAAACTTTAGATGTATTTTACCAATTGGAAAAATATTTCATATAAAGGAAATTTTATTAAAAATAATTTTATGTTTTAATAAAAAATAATTTCAAAATAAGATAAGTCATAAACATGTATTCTTAGTTAATATTAAACGTTTATCATTGTATTAAAGGACCTAAAATTCCTTTAATAATGTGTGATAAAATATCAGTCGTTAATATAATTTAATTTAATATAAGAAAATTATATCGCTAATTATTGAAAGTGATTCAAATTATTGCAATGAAAAATTTTCGCTAAGATCACAAGAAAAAATGTACTCAATTTCAAACTGAAAATTATTTGAAATCGGGGATATTTTACTTACCCTTGAGTAGTACATATTAAATAAATCATTTACACTTAGTATATGAAACCTATCTGTAAATAATATAAAAAAGACAAAATCAAATATTTTATTCTTTTTTATTATAAAAAATGTAATTAGTAAAAAACGAATATTATAATTTTTACTTTAATAAATATAAAATGTATGATTTTAAAGTAAAGTATAAAAAAGAATATATATTGTTAACTACAAAATATATTCAGTAAAACCAGAGCATGCAAATAAGTTTGATAAATTTCTATTTTAAATGTTAATATGTTATGCTGATTTCATCAATTCTTCATTAGCTACCCACATGGTAAATCTTACCATAGTTGATTGCAGATATAAATAACATCAAATAAGTTATTAAAGTTTATCAAATCAATTTATTTCAACATATTGAAACTAGTATGATAACATTAAAAAACATGTTAATTTCACTATAAAATAATTAATGACATCTTGAACAGTCTCTAATCCTAGTTAGGCGTTAACAAACTTTTTGAATATTTTAATTACTTATTACTACGTAAAAACTTTATATGAGTGATTAAAGTGTGCTCTCAATTGCCCATTAGCGCTAATTTGAAAAAAACCAATTCAACTCAAAATTAGTCAAAAAATTTTGAACTACTTAAAACAATATTTAAAGTTTGTCTCACAGGCCTCAATAAGTGATTGTCGCGAACGATTAGGTTAGACTTAATAATATTTAAACAATTATTAAACATCAAAAATAACTGTATGCTTAAAATGCATTCTACTACAAATGTTGAAGCAGTGTTTAAAGGTGATAACACAAGCTATTCTAATTTCAACAAATATTTCAAACTATTGCACAAATATATACATCAAGATACTTAAAAATGTAACATTTTACATAAAAGTAACAAAAAATTTGCATGTGATATGTATAATCATGCTCAGTGTTGTATAAAAAATATAAAGTCTTTAATGTACTACTTATTAACAGCATTAGAATGGCATTAAAGTGAGTAAAAATGCTACTAAAAAAATTAAAAATTCTACGATAAGCAAATACTTAAGCATAGTTTTCTCGTTCGTTCATTTTATTAATGTTTTCAGCAAAATGACTTATTTCAAATTTAACACAGTTTTTGTTCCGATTTGTATTAAAACAAATGAATTCAGATCATCAAACAAAGAAATTTTTTTTATAATTATATTATATAAAATTGAAGTTTTAAAAAATTAATAAATTAATTAATGCTTTTTTTTAATTTTATATTTGATAGAACTTTGTATGTTTTCGTGCGTTAATAGTCAAGAAAATATTCTAAAAAAAACTTCATAGTTCGTAATTCTGGTGACAAAAGTTTGATAATTTTATATATTATTCATTGTACCCAGAATCATGGCTTTGAATAATAAAATTAATTATTTTTACTTTACCATGAATGCATTTCATTAATGTTAATATCAAGTCATTTCTTACTTTATGTAGAAATATATCAGTCTTTGAGTATTATTTTATGAATGAAATATTAATGAATGATAATTATACTCGTACTAATTTTAGAAAGAATAATACGATTTAGTTTTGTTAACATAATAAATAAGTTATGAAAAGATTAGTTAAAATTTTGATTTAAATTTTTATTGTGAGAGTAAAATAGTATTCAATCTATATATACATTTTTATAAATCGACGTACGTAAAATGCATATGATACATTAATGCATCATATAAAAAAATCTACATTTTATGACGAATCTGAAATTTATTGTAATTTTGTTTTGATACCTCAGTATAATTCTATGCTAAGCTTGATAAGTCTAAAATAATTATAGAAATACGTTCACTTTCTTAATTATATTTCCTCTACAAGAACGTGGAAGCAATTATTCATCAGAATTATGCCGGCATAATATATTGGACGTTAATTTTAGATTTCGCTTGGTGATGTAAGCCAGATTTTAATTTCCTTAATCATATTGTCAAGTTATTGTTATTTAATACTATTTAATAATTAACTTTATTTTCAAATTATGCTCTTTTTGTATTCAATTTTTATTTGTGTACCATATTATTATTTCTAAATTTAAGACAATTTAGTTGCCTTTTAATGAATTTCTTTACATTAAATTGTGTAATGCTTTGTTTAATTCTATTACTTTTCTATTTTGTATATATTTTTCAGTATTTTGTTATATTTTAAACGATGAAAAAATATGGTGTTTTGTAATATTTCTGTCTTAGGTACATATATATGTATATCAAAAGAAAATTGCGTAATTGCGTTTACACTTAAAAAATTTATTTACTATCATTAGAGGACATTTTTTTAACTGTTAGTGTCATATATATATACATATATATATATATATATATATATATATATATATATATATATATATATATATATATATATATATATATATATATATATATAATATGTTTCCCGTCGGTCAGCATATACATACACACACACACACATATATATACATATACATATACATATATATATATATATATATATATATATATATATATATATATATATATATATATATATATATATATATATATATATATATATATATATATATATATATTATTTTACTTATTTGAATCAATTCCAAGTAGCAACTACTTAATTTTACAAGATAAGTGTCTTGAGATAAATATATTAATTTTCATTTAAGTATGACGGAATAGAATTTTTTCCTGAGATAGAACAATCCGTAATAGCCACATCTCACTGCTGAAATTCCATCCAATAACATCGCTTTTCGAAAAATGATTTCCACTGTTCAAGATTAATTTTATAATTTACATTTTCACTATTTCACAATTTTTGATGTATTTGTAAATAAATAATTGATGATTTTAAAATAAAAATATGAACTCAATGCTTTGTTACACTCATACTCTATACATTCGACAACAGATAGCATTTGTGCAATACTTTCTATATTCTGAAATAGTCCAAAAGCCAAAAATCAGCAAGCTTAAAAGTAAATATAACATTTGAGTTCTTTACTTGTTTGCGTCTTAAATGTACTCTATAACCAAACATGTAAGTTGTTGTGGGCCATCTATGTAACTTGTGACTTTTTATGTAAGTTTCATTTATAAGCGGTTCTTCGTACTTTTATTCGAGCTTTTCTGAGTAACGTAAATGTCGGATTAACTTATGAAACCACTGATATCTGATGAGATGGGATGTTTTGAAGCAAAAGATGTATTTTTAAAACGACGTTTGAAGTGATTCCAGTTTTCTAAAATCACTCCTCAATCTTCATCAAGTCTCGATTACATCTTCTACATGTGACATTTTGTCTAGAATGATAATTCAGTGCTACTCGTTTGCCAAAAAGGTTCGTAACTGAATCTCGAAAATGTTCTCCTGTCAGACTTTCTTCCGCTGTAATCTTTTCCATTTTAAATGAAGTGTCAAAACTTAAAATTTGGTGTAACAATCAGTCTGGCGTATATAGCTGCTTCCAGTTTCATAGTTTTATTTAAACTGTCAAAGTCGAAATAATATGATGTTATAGATTTTACGGAAATTTAATGTGAGGAGGAAAAAATAACCGTTGTATAATCTTCAATTACCAGACAAAATTTTCACATGAATAATTTCATTATAAATTATACCATTTGTATCATTATCTGAAAGTTAAATTCAAATTTAGTAATAAAAAATTTATGAAGTGTCTATTGCATATCCTGTGAATATTTTTCAATGAAAAATAATAATTGAATTTGCATAGAAACACTTATAAATTTTCTTCATATCTATCATATAAATAAATATAAAAAAATAAAATATATTTTCTGACCACAATATAACACACACACAGTAAATATAATTTTCTTTATTTACATTTTTTCGTAATTATTTATAAGGCTTGTGCAAGACACCTATTTATATAAATATCTAGCTGCTATTAAATTGATTTAGGTTCAAATCCCCCCCCAAAATGTACGAGTATTTATCGATGTTGCCACCCCTTTTTAAATATGTCAAACAGTTTCGTCAAGAGAGACTTTATTTTGTAACAAATATTCTCAGCATGCAACTATAGGGAGAAATTTATATATGAATTATAATTAATGAGGATTATTTTAATTTTAAGTTATAGTTATTTCAGCATTTTTTATACAGACATAATAAATATTCCTTTTGGAAATAATTTTCTTCAAATATCTTTAATACATTCAATTAAACAATTGTGTTAGAAAATTTCAAAATATAGCAAAATTACCATTATGATCGTAACTTTAAAACAGTATATTTCCATAAAGGTGTTTTACTTGAATTTTTTGAGATGTCATGAACTCCTGGGTTTTCGTACACCAGAAAATTTCTCTTGATCAATTTTAATGTCAGCAAATTAGTATGTTTACAAGACCAACAGGAGCAGAATTCGGTGAAAGAGATACGACCATATTTTTTTATTTTGTTAAGGATAAATTTTATTCAGAGATATCTGCATTAATTCAAGGATTTATCAATGCTGTGCAAAATGTAAAAATGTGCAATTATTGCAAAATGAAAGAGATACCAAAAATGAACGAAATAAAGTCTTTAGATTTGTAAGAACTAAAAATTTGTCTACTAGATAAAATAGTTATTATTTACTTATTGAAATGTTCCCTATGATTCTTGATGATTACTAAAGTTAAGTAAAAAGTTTAAGTTGTTTTTTTTTTTTTTTTTTGAAATGGAAAGTAATTTATTGTTAACTAAGTAAAAAGCCGAAAGTTTAACAAAATTGTCAGATTGGCTAAAAACTATGAATTTCTTACATGAGAAAAAATTATTTTACATTGTTCTGATAATAAAATATGATTTTAACGGAACTAACGAAAGATTGCTGTTAACATTTTTAGAAACTTGGTACGCTAGATAAAATATTAAGAATTATAATATGGCAGCTTTGTATATGGTGAAAAAGCTGACATTGGTATGCTGACCACCATATGGCAGTATTTACTTATAAACATGGATCTTTACTATAATATTATTTACTATGTATATAAGTTTACAAATAATATCATAGTTAGTAGTATCCATAAATTTCAATAAAATCGTAGATTTATTATTTATTCAAAGAAAAATTACGGATATGAACTAGACATCTAATCTAATATTTAGATGATAGGAAATACATCTAAAGGAAATAAACGTGTTTTGTTTCTAAGGCAAATAAAATAATATTTTTTCGTAAAATAATTATTGTGATGCAGTTATTACAGATAAAAAGCAAATGGTAAATGCTTACAAAAGTTGATTAATTCTAATTTTAAAGAAAAACTCTCAAAAATAATAAGAATTTAGATTCATATCAATTCTAAGAAGGCACTCTGAGTTTAAATTTGATCTGCTTATAATCATCCATACTATAAATCTGAAAGTATGTTTATATTATGTTTAGAGTAAAAATGTACTGTAATTATAAGAATTCGTTTGTTAATTTATCCCGTCACGACGAAATAATTATTCACATTGATTTTTAGACTGACAAAGTTATTTTATTTACAAATTGGTTCTTAATGTATTGCAGCTTAAGGAAAATCATTTTATAATTGAGGCCAGAATTAGTTTAAACCAAAAACTTCAGAATTTATTTCATCCTTTAGAAAATATAACTTTTCAGCTGAGCCTTCATAGTAAAATAAGAGAATTCTTTAAAAAAAAATAGCAATTTATTTTTAATTAAAATAAAGGAGACTAAATGACTAACCATTTTGAAGATTTGATTAATACTTTAAAGATAATAATTTTAAAAAAGATTGAAGACAATATCAACAATATTGAAGATTACTTTCTTTGTATGTTTAAAATAAGATAATTTTTTTTTTAAAAAAAGAGAACTTTTGTCACCATTTTTAATCGAATTAATTAATATTGAATGTTTGATATTTTTTTTGTATTTACAAATTAAAATGTTGTTGATAATTATGTAGTATCAGATATATCTGCAAAATTAATGTGATTTCTACAATCTACAGAGAAAGGTACACTTTAGATACAAAGATAAAACAACTTAGTAGAAGGAAAAGAATTTGAAATACGCTGTAGGACTTGTAACAATTTAATGACTGCTGAAAATTTTAAATTAAAAATATTTTATCATAAAAGACGACAACATTTTCATATATCTTGCATTTTCGAAATTTTAATATATATTTAATTTACTTATAATGAATAAAGATATTACTAAAAATATTGAAATTCCCTTAAACATTTTTGTCTTTAAATTAATGCAAATAAATGACATTAGAAATTCGCCTTTATAGGAATTAGAATACTAAACATCTTGAGAAAAAAAGAGAAACGCAATAAAATGGATTAAAAAATATATTATTAATTTATATATGAAGCAAAGTAAAGTTAAAAATATTTATACATAAAGATTACAAAAAAAAGAATCAACAAAAAATTATAGCAAAAATTTTAGCAATTCACTCATATCACAAAGGCAGTTAAAATTGTTTTAAATAAACGTAGTATTTCAGACCAGTTTGATATTATAATAAACAAATTTTTTTACTGATACAGATAAATTTATATTTAAAATTTCTAAATCTTATTCTTTTCTAATGAAACATTTTTCACACGCGAAGTGATAATTTTTCACAAAGTTTAAAATATATAATAAGTATGTTAAAATTTACATAATTAAATTTAAAAATCTTAAAATTTCTACAAAGGAGCTTCAAAAACATTTTATAACTACACCAGTTGAAAAGCTTCAAACAATTATGTATTTCTTTTACAAAAAGTTTTGCCTACAGTTTTTAAATGAACTTTCCATTTCTAAAATTTATCAGTCAATCCTCTAATACAACTATTTTCAAAAAAATTCTCACCTTTTTCTAAGAGACTTTTGAGTTAAAAGTATTAACTTTATAATATCCCTTATATATAACTATTAATCTAAAAAAGGACCCAATAAAATTCTTATACATTATCTGATGCTTTAATTTTTGTATGGATAAATTTGGTACTGTATTTACCTATTACACACTTAAATATTATTTTTGAAAATATTATAAAATTAAAAAATATTTGGATATTTAAAAATATAATAAAACTATAGTTGATTTATATTGATTGATTGAAGATTATATATTTACATTCAACACATAATGCGTCCTCCTATGAATGTTAAAAATCTTTTCACAAATATGCAGATTAATGTACTTTTTGATATACTAATGTTTTAGTTTCATGAATTTGGTTGCTTAATAGACTAAGATATGATTTATTAGAAAGATTTATGTACATTTCTCATCTTTAACAATTATATTTATAATGAAGAAAAATTGTACGTACTGATAAATAAAATTCCACAAGGTTAAAAATTCTGTCATCCCCTCGCTAATATTTTTGCATATGCCAAATGTTATGTTATACAGATGTCATTTTTGTTTTTACATATGTAGATGATTTCACAATATTTAATGCTCTAAATTTTGTTGAAATTCCTAAAAATATGTATCCCGAAGATTTAAACTTTATTTAAAACAATTACATAACTTATAATCTGAATTTTTAGATATTTTTATTGCAGTTAAAACATATTAATACTAATATATGTATGATAAAACTAATGGATGTTATTTTAGAATTGATAAACTAACCAACTGGAATTGAAAATATTTTTATTAAATTTTAGTCAATTAGACGAAATATGAAAAATTTGTAATAATTTAAAAACTTTAAAAATGAATTAAATGTTTGAAAATATTCTATTAAATAATAATAAAACAAACATTTTTTTTACTAGCAGAGTATTGTTTATAAGAGTTTTTTTTCCAATGGTGGGCACACACTTGGGTGACTAACCCTATGCCACAACAAGGCCAGAAACTGGTACTCATTTGTCGTTACCCAGCGGGCACCTGTGAACCAAGTCACGGAGGCGAGTAGCGTTACCTGCGCCATACCACCACAAACCCGTTTATAGGGTGGGTCACATTCATACAACATCACAGAAGAAAGGACAGGGAAACACAGAGAGATCAGAGAAGGAAAGAAACATCCATACCCGAACCGGGATTCGAACCCGTGACCAACAGCTCAGGAACGCTAACCACTCAGCCATAGGTAGGCTGCTTATAAGAGTAAGATGTAGTTATTAACTATACAGATGCATCATTGAAGTCTTGAAGGTCTTTAAGTAGTTTGCGAAAAATGCTATTTAAAATGTGTACTTACTCAGTTAGCTTCGGCACTTACATATGTAGTCTGATTTGGTTTAGAATTAAAGTTTAAAATTTTTATATTTGTGTGGTAAAACTTATTTCATATCTTCTCTCTATTTGTATTTATAGGCTTATTATTCATTGTACTCAATTAGATATTTACGATCTTTAATGGCTTTTGTGATGTAGTGGCTTAAATTTGTTGAGTGTCTTTAGCCATTGCAGAAATATGCCTGCTTTGGTTGCAATATGGTCAACTAATCTTGGGGGAGCTGGTTATATATTTGTACTTTACTCCATTTTATATTGATTTTGATTTGTTTATTGAACTGAATTTCATTTGTACTTTGTTGATATTATTTTTAATGTTAGTACTTTTATTATATGCTTCAAGCGAGAAGATTTTGATTTCGTATATATATGTAGATTCCTAGCTACAGTTTAATGTGGATTCCATTCGCCCTCGTGTTCCATTAAAATTAGCCCTAATCAGCCTTCGTGTGCATAAAAAGATAACAAATGTTTTCCAAGAGCATGTAGACTCGTTGCTTAAACGAATGAGAGTTATACTTGTGAAAGGTGTTCCAATAAAATAATGACCTTATATTTCTAATTCGTTCTTTTTAGACTGGTGTAAATTTATATGTATTTAAGTCAACACATTGAAGGTAATGAAAAGGCTGATGAACTTGCTAAATAAGGATCGTCTTTTGCTCCCATCGGTGCAGAACCTTTTTGTGGGATCAATTTGAAGACCGCAAAAACCAATATTCTTAGATGGGAAAAACGGAAGATGTATGAAGTTTGGCTCAACACTCCTGGTCAAACCCATGCTAAAAGTATGATCTGTGGATCATCAGCGAGGATTATCTCTGAAATTCTAAGATGCTCTATGTAGAAGATACGTTTAATCGTAGGCTTCATAACTGGGCACTACTATTTCAGAAAACACCTCCATAAAATGGGGCTGTTTCAGCAAGACCCTATCTGCAGGAAATGTCATATTCAAGAGGAAACGGCCAAGCATATCATTTACGAATGCGAGGCTCTTGCCCTCCCTAGATTAACTTCTTTAGGCATCATCCATACTAGAGAGTTACACCTAGACTCCATTAAAGGGTTATATCGGACTTTATTAATAAAGTGGGAGACCCGAGCAACTGGAACTAGGAAACATTGGGTTTGTAGTTAACAGTACAAAATGCTGATAAAAGCAGAGGTGCCCAATGACATACAAACCCAACTCTAAGAAGACGATAAGTCAACACAAACGCATGTAAAATATATTTTATATGTGTCTATCAGAATTGGATTATTTTTCGAGAAATAATTTTAAATTAAATTTTAAGCTTTTAAATATATATACGCGGCTCCATTAATATTTCATAATTTGTTGTGAGAGAAGTTATGGTTACAAGATAAAAGATCAAATTTTGGAGGCTTTACACAAACTGGAAAGTCTTATAACCGTTCATTGCAACTTGGTAAAATGATTCATACAATTTGAAAAATAAGTCATATTTCAAATTACAGAAACCATTAATATCAACATATTTTTGAATATTAATATAGAACCGAATTAACATCAATTCATATTTAAAAACACAGCATAAATCTATTAGTATGATCAGAAAAGCTAATAAGAAATTTTTCCCCTTTTTTTAAAAAAAGAAAAAAAGAAAACATGCCGGCTTCTTGAAAAAAAATTACGACAATAAAAAATAGCGAATGCAAAAAATATACCGAATTCAATAGACCCGCATCTTTCTGAAGCATGCAGGAGGGGAGGGGGTAGCAGCAAACAGCGGAACAAATCAAACTTCTCAGCTGAAGATGCTGGAAGAGGGAGGGGGGACTGAACAGCCACTCTGTCTTCATACCGCCAACCACCGAGTCAAAATCTCCTGGTATCAGTCAAATAAATCGAGACGCAGAGCAGAGGAGAACATCACTTGCTCTGTATCCTCCCTCGCAATCGGACATCCTACTTTTTCCCTCATCTCCTTCAAGAAACCATCCCCAGTGATTTCTCGAAGATGGACCAGCGGATCGGCGTAGAAGAGCCGGACGAATCTGGACCGTATCCGGCTTCTATCCGGGCAGCTGTAAGCAGAGTGTTAAGGGGCTATGATTGGAGCGTGGTGCCCGCCCCTGTTAGAAATAACACCGGAAATGGAGCCGGGGGTGACCGGAGGAAACCGTACGTGAAAAGGCCCATGAATGCTTTCATGGTGTGGGCTCAAGCGGCCAGGCGGAAGCTGGCTGACCAGTACCCACATCTACACAATGCGGAGTTGAGTAAAACACTTGGGAAACTCTGGAGGTAAGAAATCATATTTTTTCTAAACTTTTAAGAACGTTAATTTACGAAATTTTCTTACTTACCATATAAAAAGTAAGATAAATATTTGATTGATTGATAAATCATTTTATATATGATGGGATCAAAAGTAATCATGTTATACTTGCAGAAGCATTAATAAGATTATACATTTTAATGGAGAAATTAAACATTCGTTTAATGTATAGAAATCGAGAAAGTTGGTTACTGTTTTATAAAGATGTTAATTAAGTAAAGTTAAACACCAAACTGTGAATGCATATTATAGAAAACATAATATGTCATAGAATTCCAATAATGCTAAATAAATATTAAGTTCAAGGAGCCCTTAAAGTGAGAGAAAATCAAGCGTTATTTTAATCTCTTAAAGTTATCAAAATTGTTTTCGATTTAATAAAATTAAAGTAATTTATAAACGAAGTAAAATCTACATAAACCAATGATTATTTTTCACAATATTCTTAAATCGAATGAAAACTATTTCAATTCCAAAAATTTGAGATAGAAAGTTTTCCTTTCTTATTTATAATCACGTGAATAAAATATATATTTGGAAATATTTTTATTTTATTTTTATGCTTATTTTTCATTATTTCTGATAGGAACTGTATACTTAATATCAACTGTATGAAAGGGTAAAAATATTAAGAAATTATAAAATAAAATTGAGAGTTAAATTTTTTCTTTAAAACTCCATTGTTTGATATACAATTTGTATACAAAATTTTCAAATATGTGCTATGTATTTTATATACAGTTTATATGCAAAATTTTCTCTGTGCAGCTCTTACTTATTAATTATTATCATTTTAGCAATTATAAATTCATATAGAAATTTATAATCAGTAATATAAACTTCCTCTTTCGCAGTAAATTTCCTTGGAAAACAAAACATGATAACAATAATAGAAGAACTTTTAAAATAAATTAATATTAATTTTTAAATAATTTATGACATTAATTTTAATGCCTATTATTTTATTGTTCGATATAAGAGATTTATAAAACAAAATGAATTTCTCTTTGATTTTGATCATTTTTTTACATCAATTTTTTTGTCACATATTCAAAAAAAAATTTAAGTCGTACTCGTTAATTGAACTTATTTTATGGCATTTCCACAAAATAAGTTGATTAACCAATTTAATTATTTTATGGCAATTCAGAGAATTTCCCCCAAAAAATAATATTCTGCATGAATTATTTTTAAATTAATACATTTTATTTAAGAGATTTATTTCATTAAATTGATTGTATTCTATTTATAATAAATTGTAAAAATTTCTTCAAAATATGAAAATATACAGTTCGCACAAGAATGTTCCATATAAGTTTTCCAGTTTTATTTAATGACCGAAATGGAATTATTCTTATGACTCTTATTTGCCGAAGTTAAATTCTCTAAGATTAATAGTAAAGAAAAAAGTTTGTTTGGAAAAAATGGCTTAACATCAAACTATAATCACAAATCGTTTTTCATTAAGATTATTTATCTATAAATGTCACTAAAAATATAACTAACAACAAATGTAACAATATATAATTTAAATAATATGGCAAATAAAGAAACCTATAAATTATGAATTCACATAATTTTATTTAACAATACATTTGTAAATATTTTTATATTAGCCATTTCATTACAATTATAATAATAATTTTTGACTAATAAACAATAAACATCTCAAATTGAATGATTTAATATGTTTTATTAAATAAGCTTTATGATTTTTCTTTTTGCATTTTAGATTAAGAATTTATAATATTCCATGGAAATACTATAATCATTTCCATATATCGGTTTATTAGTGAAATAAATAACAAAAGTATATTTAGTGAAACAAATAACAAAATATTAAAATTGTTTTAATATTTTGTTATTTGTTTCACCAAAATTTTTTATTGATATACTGAAAGCATTTTTCTTCCTATATCACATCAAATGTAATGCACTATTCTAAAATGTAAATTTATATATTATATAGAGTTAATAATACCTGTTATAAAATATTTAACATTTAATCTTCGTTTTATAGTATTTTAACCAACTATTCAGAGAAATGAAACATTTAAGTTCTGCATATTTTAAAACTATTATGCTAACTTTATTCTATAGAACATAAATAAATTTCCATATTTAAAATGTTTTTATTTTAATGTTTTTATTGCTTATTTTAAATTCCATTTTCATTCCAATTGGATTTGATATGCTTAAATTAAATTTGATACGTGATTTCTTAATTTTGAATTTTTATTATATAATTTCATAATAATTTCGATTCTTCAAACATATTTACAATAAGTGAGTTAAACGATTTACTTAAACTGTTGACTTTTAATATCCATAAATTAACAAATGATAATTTAGAATAAAATGCAAAATTCACTAAAAATATAACTTAGCATACAGTTAATTATCTATTACTTCAATAGCATGACAAATAATGAAATTCTTAAATTTTCCCTTTCATTGTTTTTTTTTTTTTTAAATTTAACCATCCATTTGTAAATACAAATGGATAGTTAAATAAAAAAACAATCAAATTCACAATATTTTATTATTTAATAATTTATTATAAAGTATATACGAAATTTATTAATAATTCTAGCTAGTATTTAATATGTATTCATTGCAATACGCAATTGCTGCTTAATTGTAAGATGTTTTAATAGTGTAAAATATACGAAAAATGTTAATAACAATAATAATGTAGTGAGTGAATAGTTATGTGTTGGAATTTCACGAGCAACCAAAAAAGATTTATATACATGAATTGATTATATACATGAAAGATTTATATACAAACCTTAATAAATAAAATCATAAATAACACATTTCCTCACTTGGTAAATGCTAACAAAACTCTATTAAATAGTAGTTAAAATATTTAAAACTTTATCAAGTAATGGGCTTGTAACACTGTTTCAATTCTGATAAAATGATGGTTTTTACAGAGATTAAATGAGGAAAACATAACTTTGTTACCTTTAATCTCATTAACATTTCATCCATCGATACTGAGCTTTCAACGGAAGCGACCGCTTCATTGCTTTCACAACTACCTTCACTCGTAAACAAAAGCAATCCACGCCGAAATATTATCACCTATCTCACGCTGTACGATGACGATGAAAGATCTATCGAATCTATCTCTTGAGATCGAATGATCCAAGGGGTCACAACTACCTTCCAAACAGCAGATAAGGCGGCGGGATCTCAGAGGAATTGGATAACCACGCCCGGATAAGAAGATCTGGAAGGAATTATCGGTGAATACCCTCTTATCAGATATGAGATGTTTAAGGCAATCCATCTATGGGAAAATATTGAGGTTCTGTCCGGAGATTAATTTATATTCTTCGTGGAGTGGGTCAAGAGGAGACTGTTGGTGATGGATTCTTTGGATTGTAGGAGGAGAAACATCTTAAGAAGTGGTATATTTTACATCACCTAATGTCAAATGTTAATTTGCGATTTCAATTTTGCTGTAATAATACTTTCCCCTCAGTACTAATATATTTTCTCATCACACTAAAAGTAGTATCACTCTTATCACTGAGTAGTTTGTCGCCAAACTGGTCGTTTAAACTGATTTAGCGCCATCTTATTTTCTGCTATCTTGTTGTCAGAAAATATTGAAACCGAATTGTTGAAGTATCTGAAACCGATCAAAATAAATGCAAGAGAAGCAAAATTTTAAAAAATAATAAGACAGAAATATATTTACAAAAGAATTAAATAAGTATAAAAAATATTATATTAAGTTTGAGAAATAGATTTGTCAACGACACTCTTTGGTTTCGTATTCTTTATAAGAAATGTCATAATAATGATTAAGAAGCCCGGTGGGGCTTAGTAGCAGCGTTTCACGCTCCCATGACACAGGTCCGAGGTTCTATCCTCGGGCTGGGCAAGGTTGACTCAGCCTTTCATCCCTTCAGTGGGTCTATTAACTGAGCACCAAGCATGCTTGGGAACTAAACACTGGGGGTCTTACGTTAGGCTGACCACCTAACTGGGACATATGCATCGCACCCCAGGGCCCTCGGTCATGAAAACAGTTATGGGCACACTGTAGGCCTTGGCCCACATGGGCTGTCGTGCCATGGAGTTTAGTTTAGTTTTTTAATAATGATTAACATCACGTCATTTTAGTCTGTAAATGTTTAATAAACGCGGACAATTATTAAAAAAGCTCGAAAATATCATATAATTTAAAATAACAAAAAATAAATAAGGTTTTGAACAAAAACCAATACTTCTTAAAGCAGTTTCGAGTGTAAAACAGTGGGAATTCTGTTTCCAGCGTTGTGCTTAAGTTAAATCAGAACTATATCTTTAAGTTGGTTTAAAAAGGACAGTGCGAACAAGGAGGGTATTAGAAACTTTATTGTTAAGCAAAAAGAAAGTGGTATCGAGTCTTTTAATGTAAAATACTATAAGAATTTCGCTTTCCTAGCTAGTTGATTTATACTTAAAGTCCATAAAGAAGTCTTCATTGTTGGTTAATATTGAGATTTTTCTAATTTGCGTAAAAGTTGTCGTACTCCTTTAATATTTAATTCATAGACGTGGTATATAAGATTCATATAATTCAAAAACTTAATCAAACTGTCATATATCCTTTAAAATGGTATACTGAAGAAAATCCCACTTCATTTTTTCAAGAGGGGTGTAGGTTTATTTTTATCCTTTATATATCTTATAATATTCAGAGTTGAATACTTTACTAAACACACAGACATGAAAATGCATATAAATATGCAGATATATAGATTAATGAAAATAATTTTTAAAATTGTTTCCTAAAAATACATTTGAGAGATTTATAGACCAGAGAAAAATAGAGGTTTTCCTTAAAAATAACAACTCAACTAAGCACATCAAATATGAAATCTTAAAAACAAAGCATTGACATTAGTTGTTTTAGTGATATAAGAATGAATATTCATTATTTCTTCTCTTCTATAATTATTGTAGATTGCTCAATGAAGATGATAAGCGGCCGTTTGTCGAAGAAGCAGAGAGATTAAGATTAATTCACAAACGTGAGCATCCAGATTACAAATACCAGCCAAGAAGGAAGAAGGCATCGAAATCCGGAAATGAAAAACCAATACAGCCTGCTGGTCAGGCCAACACAGCCATCGTTTTCAGGTATACTTCACTAAAAAATATAATGAATTTCTCTCTTAAAGTAGAAATTTTATTAATTCAATATGTTTGTTTAAGTAATGTTGTTGTTGTTTCTAATGACACTTGGACAAGCCAAGCTCGCTATGCCTTGGCTATGCGAATTTAAGTCAATTGGGAGTGTCTTTCGTTTAATCAGAGCACAATGAAGGTGAAAGTACGACGTTTGCTCTTCACGTCCTCCGATAGATGGCAGCACCAGAGGAGCCTACTCCCTCAATTTTGGCATTGATCTGAAGGGGGAGTAAATTTCTCCAGACCATTGCACTCATGGTAACCGCTCAACGACCGACCACGGGACTTTCGATTCCACAGATTTAACGAGAACGTATATCGCATGTACTCGGTGGGTCTTTGGCGGCATTAGGAATCGAACCCCACGCTTCCGGATGGAAGGCCGATACCTTAACCACTATGCTACCACGGCCCTTGTTTAAAGAATACCGTCTTCAACATAATTTTTTTAATATATGAGACAAATGACGGTCGAAAATAATATGCACATTAATTTGTCTCCCGCGCATGAGATAGAACTGTTAATTTTATATGCGACAAAAATATTCAATAAAGCATTTTTGGATGAGCAATATATACTATTAAAACATTTAAGCTTTAAAATTTGAAATGCATTAATGTATGTAAAATATATTTAGATGATTTATATATTTGTGTGAATGACAATAGAAATTGAAATAATACCATTTGAAAATTATGCGCGAAATAATTATGCTTGATAGTCTATTTAAGTTTACTTAGCAAAAAGTTGTAACCAATCAGAACATAATTTAAAGAAATTAATTTCTTTAATAAAATTATATAAAGGCTGAAAAACGGGATGTTAATTATTAATTAATTACTTATTAGATTAAATAAATAAATCAGTAGTTAAAAAACAGAAAGTAAACATTTAAAATATCTTGAAGGTAAAAAAAATTATATTTTTGCATTGTTTTTTTAATTTAATAATACCATACAGAGCAAACATATAAAATTGATAAAAACAAATTGAGTAAATTAAACAAAATTCTTTAGAAAAGAAAATATGTGAGTTTAAGTATCAATACATTTTTCTGCTGTTAATAATTTAAACTTCTTGAAAAGAGTAATAGTTTTTGTGCAGCAACTTTTCTCGTACTTTCCTAATTTTTTAAACATATCTAGAAATTACTAATGCGTTCTGTTTCAAAGCAGGAATAATAATATAAAAAGATTTCTCGTTTTTAATAATAAATAGTTTTAATAATTTTTCTTCGATAAAATTGTAATTTATTAAATGTAATAAAAATACTGTGACGTTTCTATCTTAGCGTTTCACATTCTTACCATTCTTAAAAAAATATTTTTCATTTTTTTTACCGAACATTAGTTTTCCGGATCACATTATTATCACTAACAATTTAAAGGCGCGTGCAGATTATAGATATTTTGCTTTTCATGTTCAATATTAAATTAAAATTAAGTGATTAATAAAAAAAATGTTATCCTCACACTTCACAAAAATTAATTCACGGATAATAAATATTGGCAAAGTTAAGACCTTTAATTAACAAAAATACATTAGAATTTGTCTTCCACTTTATTATAGCAAAATACACAAATTTAGTGCACGTCGTACAGGATCAAAAATTGAGTAATAACATAGTAAAATGTATATAGAATCTCGTGCAAATTTATAAAGCGATCACTTTAAATGTGTGGTAGATTAATTCGAATAAGTGACTTTTGATAGAAGTCCTTTGCTTGTCTGCTAAATAAAATTTAGAAATCGAATTTTGTTTTAAGGTTCGATTTTGTAAAGCTTCGTACGCGGAAACGCGAATCATATACCTACAACTTATGAAGGCAGGGTTGAAAAGAACTTTGAAATTAGAGAAATTGGTTTATCCTTCCTACAAATCATTGCGCAATCATTGCCCAAATATTCGAACATTCGACATTCTTATTTCATTGATTGTCGGAACTTAACGGATGCAGGTGCTTGTAATATTTAGCCAGAAATAAATATCTTCCGGATTGGAAAATCATATTAGAAGAATAGAATGTTAAAATCCTTAATGTTCAGCAAGAGAAGTTAAGAAATTCAACAGTGCCTATATAAAACATTAAAATGTTATAATACATTGTTGAGCTACTATCCAAATTCTAAGCAACAAGTGTTCCAATGTTTCCAAACCATACAGCAGTTGAATAATTAGTTTGTTGGTTGCAGTGTGTTATTTTGAACACATGATGGAGAAAATGTTTGGATTTGGGAACGCATAAAATAAATTTTAAATCAATGAAAAAAATCCACGCATTTGTAGAAATCGAAACCACGATTTGTTGAACTGAATAACCGGATGCAATTATGTGAACAATAGATAATGATCCTTTTCAATAATGAATCTCATTTCTATATCGAGAATAATGTTGGAAAGAAATTAGTTCAGAGACCACATGTCAAACGCTTATCTGCTTCATAAGAAAATAATACACCAGGCATACTCCTTTTCTTCTTTATTGACTCGGCAGCCTAGGAAACCAAGGCCTTCTTCAGAATCTCCTTCCATTCTAATCTTGCTTTGAAAATAGACCTCCAGTTTTTGAACTTTATAATTCCAAAATCCTCGTCGACACAATCGATCCATCTAAGTTTGGGCCTCCCATTTGCCCTGATGCCAAATGATTTAGAGTGAAAAACTCTTGATGTTAAAGAGTCAGGATTCATTCTGTACAGCTGCCCGGCAAATTTAATTTGGTTGACTTTTATATAATTGATGATTTCTGCCTCTCAATACTTCTCATACAGTTCGCTGTTGAATCTGTGCCTCCATGTACCATTGATGTTCACTGTCTCTCTCTCTGCACTCATAATTTTCCCCAAAACCTTTCAAAGACAGCCAATTGATTTTCATGCAATTTTGTCATGGACCAAGATTTCTGAACCATATAATTACAATAGTTTTACAAATCATTACCTTTGTTTTTCTTTTAACAAATTTGGAAAGCAGGAAATTTCTCAATCCATTAAGACAACGATTAGCTGCCTTGCCTCCGTATCAAGAATCCTCTGGCAGTTTACATTCGAGCCGAGATAATCGAAGCCGTCTACATGATTTTCAATTTCCATAAAATTTAGGCTTCCTGTTGGCTTGGATACCGGTATATATTTTGTTTTGATTTTGTTAACATTTAGGTGTATTTTTTACAGATCTTTCAATGGCAGTAATTGCATCCGTCAAAGCCTTATTAGTAGACATACTCCTAGACTGATGATAATGTTATCAGCATTAAGTTTGATTGGTGAATCTTTTAATGCTCACATTCTTAATACACGGACAGTTCAACCTTATTTATCTTTCATCGTGCAGAAATAGGGTCATTCTTTCAAGATGTCTTATGAATCATTTTTCAGCAGGACAATGTTAAATCACATGTTGTACATCATACTACAAACAATCTTCTTGTAATTGACATTCTATCCTATCTTTTTGCATCATTTGAATTTTTTTTCATCATACATCTACTATTGCTCAGCATTTCGGTATCTCTGACATTAATCGACGAGCAGCCCAATAAAAAGATGAACAAGTATAAAAACAAGAATAAAGTCCTTTAGTAGCCTCAAAAGAGTTGTCAGTCATAAACTTTAAAACTTCAGGGCAGTTCTTGAGGTGAGCGGCATCCATATCATCATGATTGCACAATGGACAACGAGCAGAGTCCATTACACCTATTCGATGCAGATGCCTTTGTAGATAGTCATGTCCAGTTGTCACCCGGAAACAAGCGACACCAACAGCTCGTGGTAAGGAGCCTGGGATTTTATTGTTCCCATCAAGTAGAGTTTTCCATTGCCTGTTCATAGCTACGTCAGCATAAAGGAAAACTCTGCCATCCTTTATTTTACTAAGAAAAATTCATTTGAATCATCACCCATCATTTAACAGCTGCGAAAATATGTGTCAGCGATCATTCTTAATGATTTTTGTCATAAAATGCATGCTATATGGGAAAATATTTCTAAACAATGATTTATTCATAGAAAACTTATGCATTTGCACACATATATTCAACTTATCAATAATCTACCGTACATCAAGACAAATAATGGCAAATATATTCATATGGAGTAGACTGACAGGACTTTAATGATTTGATATATATATATATATATATATATATATATATATATATATATATATATATATATATATATATATATATATATATATATATATATATGTATATGTATATATTGCATATACCCAATATATAAGAAATTCAGATTTATTTTGCTTTACACTTTGAGGTTAAAATAACTATATTGAGCAGTATATTTACATAAAGCAATATAATCAAGTAAAAATTTACATTCTTAAACACGAATTTGGATATATATTCTGTAACAAAACTAATAAAATAGATTAAATTGACTTCTGTACTCTATTTTTATATAATATCAGTTTAAATAAAGTTTTGTACAAAATTTGATATTTAAATTAACATTTGAGAGGAGAACCAAAAGTCACATAGCATAAAGAATTTTTAACAGTTTCATAGTAAATACTTACATACAATGAGTGTAATACAGTAATGTATATCAGTAAAAATTTATGGTAATTTTCTTTGTTTCTTTAATGTTAGATCACTAAAATACAGTGATTCCTCCGACTCAAATTCTGTGAAAATGGAGAACAGTTTAGGGGCTCCCTCCAGTCCACCCACGCCACCCTGTAGTCCACCCCTTGAAGAACTCACACCTGTGAACAGGAGGCTCAAACCAGGTAACTCATACGTTTAGAGACCTTGACAAATATTTCTTATTGATTATTTAATAAGCAATCTCTGATTTTTAATACATTTTCGTGACAATTTTGTAAATAGGCTTCATCTAACAAAACGGAGAGAGTTTATTTAAATCAATAATCTACATTAACTTAAACTAACATCGAATTTCTATTTAATTTTCTTGATTTTAAATAGTTAAACTCCCAATCTAATTTTTATAGAAATTCCTATCTTTAAATAATTCTTGTATAATCCGTTAGTTTTCGGAAGTTATTGATAAGAATATATTTTTCTGTAAAATAGTCATATCAGTATAAAATCATGTAAATAATTTTCTTAACAATAGCCAATAATTATATAGATGGGAAAATTTAGAAAAAATAAGATAGCTGAAATATTTTTGTCTTGTTTCAATCACAATAAACTCGAATAGCCATAGCACCAGATATAAATCCTACAAAATACATGAAATATGAATCAAACTTATTTACTTTCTACTTACAAAAATTCCCGTAGAAGTTAAAAACTTTATTTAAAAAAAACCCATCAATTTCAGATTAATCATCATGCATAATGAATTATATTAACTTATAAAAGAATCATTTCCTGAAATTTATATTCTCAAGCAAAAGAAAAGTAAATAAATAAAAAACTTCTGTAAATACTCTATCTTAATAAGAATGTCACATAAAGCAGGTATGCTTAATTCCTTTTCTAGCTCTTTAACAGAAGCAGAAATATTAGTAACTATTATTCTTCTTCAAAAATTAGTCTCGAAAAAAAAAAGGTCTCTTGGAATATCGGAATCAGATCTCGAATCTATGAAGAGTGACTCATTAGCAGATATATAGAATCAGATTTCTCATCAATTCTATGTATCTCTAATTAATTCTTTATGCAGACAGTCTGTCAGTCACATCTTTCACAAATGTGCTAATCAAAGTTTGATTTTCATTTGAAGATTTCCGTTTTATCTTCAAATATTTGTTTTAAAATCGCCGCATGATATTATGCAATGCAAAGTTCTTTGTGTTAGTTCAAAATCTGATTTGCATCCGTGTTCTGCGCGATTACTGGTCATATTCTGAATTGAATGATTTCTCTACATTGCATAATCCCTATTTACAATTCTCGCTTAAATTACGATATTTAGTATTCGCTTCCTCGTCTGAAGAATATAAGATGAAATCCCAGAAACTCATAAATATTGACTAAAATTGTAATCTGCGACTTTCCTAAGACTTTTCAGATTTTCTAAAAGATATAAATAAGCTCTCCTTTAAGAATTTTAACTATTCTTATAACCATTGTACAACTTTAGTAAAGCATTTTATAATTATAAAATCTTCATTAGTTTATAGTCGCCCCAATGGCAATGAGCAGGCGTATAGACTGGCCAAGGAGGGCTGCTACCATGATAATCCTTCCTCTTCAACACTTACCTTTTTAGAGCATCAGTCCATAGTTAATTCTGAAATTTCGAAAGGGTGGAGGATTCCTCCCTGCCATCACTGGTACGCGGGCAAAGAGCCTGGCTCTTCATTCGCCCTCAATTGTGACAGAGCCTCTAGAACCGCAATTTCCAGACTAGCAAGCGGCCACACTAGGGGTCTCACGTATTTCGAAGGCAGGAAATTCTTTGAGGTCTGCTCTAAATGTAAAACTGAGCAGGCTTCTCCTAATCACATCCTGGACTGTTTGGGACTTTCCAGAGAGGATATATACTCATCCCTCCTTCTGGTCCTCGATTTTTCTTAGGGTCAACGGTCTGATGGACCTTGTCTGACTTCGTCAGACATTTGGAGGATAAGCCACAACAACAACAGTCACCCCAGAACTCTTGAAAAAATTCGTAAGCTAGTTATGCGCAAATGTTAAAAAATGTTTTCAAATTAAAATATTATAATTTGTTCATTATTCAAATTATAGTACATTTATATATAGATTTAGCAATTATTTACCTTATAATCGATAAAAGAATAAAATTATTTTATTCCAAAAAGCAATACAAAACAAATATTTCAAAATCTAAAATTAAATTTTTTTAGTAAATTTTATATAAACTATATATTATACTTAATATTAAATTATGAAAATTCTAAAAGTGATAATAAAGATACATTTTTATGGAAATTAATTAAATTTCAACAAAAATAGATACATTGCAATAATTATCAAACTAATTTGATAATCGCCCACAAGGCTTGTGCAAGTAAATTTAAATTTTGAAGGAATATATGTGGATAAATTACGCAGAGTATAAGCAACGCGCGCATAAATTATAATAAGATAAATAACTAAAAATGAAATAGCTGTACAAGGGTATGTTAAATAAATACAATATTATTTTATTCTTATTAGAAAATTTCTACCTAAAATTTCTTTTAAAGGTTTAATATTTTGTTCAATATGAATGTTCACTAATGATGAAAATCCAGATTTATGATGCTGCTAAGTTTTATCAATATTTATAATAATCTAGAAGAAAAAAGGTTTCATAAAAATATCTTATTAATAAAAACTGTAAAATACAGAAGCTCAAATAAATAAAAAATATAGTTAAATAACAGGAATATTAAATAGAAGTATCGCTCTAAAATTCACTCTTTAAGTGACAAAATGTTAATTTGGTAATTTTAAAGGCAAGAAATCTAAAAACCAATTTGTGCTTCTTCCATTTCTTAAGATTTTTAGAGTTACTTTTTAAATTTAATTAAGGAATTATACACTAAATGAAGAATTATATAAATGCAATATTTGCCTAAAATATTTTTAAATAAATTTTATTTAATGTATTTTACTAAGCAGAAA
Organism: Latrodectus hesperus; assembly: GCA_037975125.1. Classification (NCBI taxonomy): domain Eukaryota; kingdom Metazoa; phylum Arthropoda; class Arachnida; order Araneae; family Theridiidae; genus Latrodectus; species Latrodectus hesperus. The sequence continues at coordinate 1,295,560 of CM075852.1, forward strand.
GCTTACATTTAATTCTTCGTTTCATCTCAATAATAAAATTATTTCATCAGCTTTAAAATATATATTTTTCTGCCATTTGTTGAAAACGTCCTATGTTTATTAATTGGAATAAATTCAAAAATTGATTATCGTGACTTTATTTAGCACAACCGTTTTAAGCGAATTTAAACACTGTATGAAATAAATATTTTATAAGCAACCTATCTAAATATAAATTCAAAAAATACTTCAAATACAAATTCATTTGAAAAGACGTGTGAAAAAGACGTGTCGTAAAGAAATACAATCAAAGAATTTTAATCCTGAAATCGTTGATAAGTAGTCAAACGTTATATAAATTATACTTCTTTCCAGCTTATATAACGATTTATTTCTTATACAGATACAAATTACTTATATATATATCGTGGTATGTATTTAGCGTTAAACTATGTAAATAACAAATGACTTAAATCTACACAAAATGTCACGGAAATATCTCTGGATTTAATTTATTTTTAAGAATTACAAATTTAACTCACATTCACAAAATAAATTTTCATATTATTTAAATTGTATTGAAAATATATTTTTTTGTTTTTAGATGGCAACAGCTTCGAACAGCCCATAGACTTCAGCTATGTGGACGTGGGTCAACTCACACGAGAAGCCATGGACAATCTAGATGAGTCTGAGCTAGATCAGTACCTTCCTCCTTCAAACATGCGACAGTACGCTGGACTAGTACCACCCTTGATTGAGGATTTTCTTGGCCCTTACCCCGTGAATACAGCCTCTTATGTGGGCGGTGGCAACATGATGGATGATCAGTGGACTTGCTTCTAATGAAACATTTCATCTCATCTGGGGCTCGGTTTGGGAGAAAAGCAAACACCAAAAGCTGTGTATTCGAAAATAGTCCATGAGTGAGAAAAGTACTAACGCGTGAATTTAAAATATTTTGCTCAAACATCTAATCTAATTATATAAAAAAATACATATTCAAATTATTTGAAATTATAATCTATACTCAATAAAGAATTAAATGTCACTAAGCATTAAAGGCAGTAAATCTTCCAAAAGAGTGTTAAATATTAATCTAAAAGTTTAAGAGTTATTTAATTATTAATAAATGATAATTAAAACTAATTTTGACTTCAAATATTTTATAATTACTGAAAAAAGTTAAAAGTTTGATATAAAATCACTCACTATATTTACTCGATCATAATCAAAATTATTTACGCCATGGAAGAAAATCTATTTTATCAATTATATAACAGTGTTAGATTTTCCGCTGTACTTATTTATTAAATTTTTTTGAATATCTCGTTTTATATTTTACTTCCATTTTTATTTAATTTTCAAATAAAAATAATAACTATCCAACATCAGTGTATTAATTTTAACTCACATAGCTTTAAATGCCCAACCAACTAAACAAAAAAAAATTCGTATAACTACACACATTCTGTTCTTAAGATAATGAACACAAAGCGAATTTTTAAATTTTCCCAACCTCAGAAAGAAAAATGTTACTTAGAAAAGCCATCTTTTCAGGAAATCTTCTTTATAATAATGTAAATTTTAAATACCAGTTTTATTTTATTAAAAACTTAACCCAATCATTCTACTTCAACTATCGCTCATCTGGATTTACTGCTCTGGAACATGTTGGAATGTGTAATTAATAGTCTGTGAATAAGAAATATCCCAGAGTGAGTGGTTGGGTTAAAAAATGATGACACTCTTTTCTCACACATAACTTGAAACTCCCGAACGTGAGCTCTGGTGTGTGCCAAATAAACCCCAACCCTGGTGCAATTCGATTTTTTTCATACTGTCTCATATCACGTGATCCGTAACAGCTGTGCTGTGTGGGCCAAAGTCACACCATGCATCTTGTCGAGAAAGCAGATGTGAAGAGATATTTTGATATTACCTTTTATACACTTTTCATACCCCCGTAGCAAATATTTTGTATGTTAATGTAATGTTATGTTTGTTATATGCTGTTTGTCCTGTTTCTAAAAGCCTGGAGCTGATAGAACAATAAATAAATATGTGTAAAATAAATTTTGATTATTTTGCAATAAGCGATTTTTATTTTGGTGTTTTATTATAAGCTTTTCTAGCTATCAGAAGTTATTATTAATAGAATTCATTATTATTATTAAGAAATAACACAAAATACATCGACATTTTTATGATTAATGATACGGATTCCTCGATATTTTGTCGGGATTTTCTTTCAGATTAATAATACAAATATTTCATTAATTAATAAAATAAATAAATTAGGCTTTGTAAAACACAAATACAAAGTGTGATATTACTGTATTTCGGAATTAAGTAACAAGATAATCACAAATGGGCACCTTGATGTTAGCCAACCAGTAAAAGCGTTTAATATGGCTAAAAAAATAGAATGTTTTATGGAATTTTTTATTAACTTCTAAGTTGAAGTTAAGTATTTTTACTGTGTAAAAAATTTTAGACTAAGCTAAGAAAAATTTCTAGTTCATGGCGAATAATAAAACGATCACTGGATAACTATAGACATTTATTGGTCTATTTCTAAATGCGTAATGCTCAAACTAAGAAATAATTCATTACAAGGAAAATAATATTCACAAAATAAAATGAAAATCATAACAATTTAAACATTTAATCATATTTTTTGAACAACAAATGTATATAAACTAAGAAAAAAATAATGTAATTTTCTTTCTTTATTAAAGGAAAACAAGCATTTTTTGTATTAAAATAAATTCAAATATGACTAAAAAGCCTAAAACTGGAGTTAAAGAAAAAATTAAATTGTATGATAGGAAGAACCAGTTAACCGAGCAATACATTTTTTGGATGTGTCTGATTGATAAAAATTAACAATACCGACGTTTCTATTACGTATCAGGTTCTAAAATGTACTAAAAATAAAAATAAAAATTACGACTAAAATTTATAAAAATGGCATCAAAATTATTCAAGTCAAATGCATACAGAATTAATTCTGTACGGACAATTTTTTATCATTTTAAAAATACTAATTTCTTTTTAGAAGATAATATAGTAAAACACACTCTTTTTTAAAATCTTGCAGATAAATCGGATCTTTTTTGTACTCTATTATTGAGAGTTGATAAAATATTTTATATCTATTTACGGATTCTGTATTATAAAACTTCAACTTATCCATTATGTTAATGTTTAATAATGTAATGTCTATATTATAAATAAAAATCTAAAAATATATTATCTTAAATTTTACATCATTCATCAAAATTATTATTGAAAATAATCAATTGTCCATAGTAAGTATTTCGTTTTAATATAAATATCTGTTTGTAAGTAAAATAAAACTTAAAAATATGTGAAAACAGTCAAACAAAATAAGCTATTAAATTTGAAATAAATAAAAATTATGAAAGTTTTCCAATAAAATATTTTGAAAAAATGTTATAAAATAATTTTTACAAAAAAAGAAAGCATAAAATTCATTCACGTTTATTTTTTAAAGTAATATTACTTGCGGGATAAACTTTAATTAAAATGTTCTTTTCGTAAATATATAAATTTCTTTCAAGTATTGCCATTCAATTCTAGAAAGTTTGCAAATTTTTCTACAATATTCATGAAACTTTTAAATTTATCATTTTGAATGAGTGGATTTCATTTAATTATTGAAATCAATTAACTTATTTTCTAACGGTTTTATGCACCAAAATATTTCAATTTCTGAAAATTGTAAACGTTTTTATCATCTATTTTGCTTAGTTTATTCATAGTTTCCAGAAAACTAAAGATTACTATTAAAAGCAATTACATAGTACAAATGCTTCGTTTAAACAAATAATATCAATCTTGTAAAAAAATTCTTGAAAGTACTTGGAAATATTTTTAGATATAATGAGATAAAGAATATTACTTATAATTTATTTGTAACTCATGTTTTCAAAACTTAAACCCAATCCAAACAACTGAGAAATATCGTAAATTTGGCGATGACTGTTTTAGCAAAACTAGCAATTGCATACTCGAACCACAAATCCTTGATTTTTAAGGAGGTTCCAGATTAGGAAGCTTTGAAATTTAATAATATTTGAGTTGTTTAATTTTGTTCAAGATATAATCACTTATTGTAATTTATATATATTTTACCAATTCAATAATTTAATACCATTGTAAGTTAATAAAAGTGTTAGTATCTAAACTAGCAAATCGAACTTTATAAATGAATTTTAATTAAAATTAACTGAATTGAACTTAACTACTAGATTTAACTGGAAATAGTCCAAGACAGATAAATTCATGAGTGATTTCCTCATTCAAGATCAATTCAAGATTCGATCCTCGGGCTGGGCGAAGTCGAATCAGCCATTCATCCCTTCAGTAGGCCGATTAAGTGAGTACCAAGTATGCTTGGGAACTAAACACTAGAGGGTTTGGGTTAGACTGACCACCTAGTCGAGACATATGCTACGCACCCCAAGCCAAGGCCCTTCGGTCAAGAAAACAGAGCACTAAAGACCTTTGCATGGGCACTGTAGACCTTGGCCTACATGGGTTGTCTTGCCACAGAGTTTAGTTTAGTTTTAGATTTCCTCATATGATAGCTGAGTCAAATTGGCAGCTGAATAGTCAGCATTATAGCTTTTGATTCAGCATTTTATTTGTTCAATTCTCACCTAGGTGCATGCACCTATAATGGTTAAAAATCCACTTTTAGCTGTATGTCCCAATCCAATCAGCTGCAGTGTGCTGAAAGTGACTGCAAAACGTAGGCCAAAACAATCAATCCTCACATGATGACAGAAGGGGGAGTCGGTTTACCAATCTTCATACAAATCTATTTAAGATTTTCTACAAAAATATATAAATGAAATTAATATTTTGAATTGAATTGTTTTATTTATATACTACTTGTTTAAATGAAACAAACGCATTTTTTGAGAGATACATTTAATCATATTAAAAATTTTATCAACAATTTAAAAAATATTTTCTCTATTTTAATATTTTTTATAAAATTATAAGAGACCACTATATGAAATCAATTTTTTTACAAAACTAAAAAATTATTGAGCGGTACTATTTATCTGTATAATTTAGTTACTCGAATTTTCATTGAATAAATGAGGATTTCGAGCAAAGATATGGGAATTTTATCTCACTCCTCCTCGGCAGTTTTTCCAATTCATTAACAGAATCGTATTGACAGTTATTTGCACATCCATTTTACAAATCACATGATCCCATGTTTTCCTTATGGATTCCATGTCTGGAATTATGGATGAAATCGAAACAGACCCCAACTTTCTTTTCGAAACCAATTTTTAGTTGACTTAGTCGCCTGAAATTGCACATTGATTTACTGAAATTTCCAATTTTACCTTTTTAAAAGTGGACCAGAAATATAAACTATTGGTAAACCAGTTGTAGACAACTAGAATTCACATTCCCTAGGAATTCACTTCAAGTTACATTTCCCATTATATTCAAATAAGTCCCGTCTAATTTGATCTCATGTGCAAAAAATGATCGTTGATCAATAAACCAAACTACCAATCTTATATCATATTCTCCAGATTATCACAAAACTACCTCTCGTCTGCCTACTGAGGAAATTTTTCAAGATTCCATTTTTTAAATCATGTCAGTATTAAATACAACATCCAGGCCATTCAAATTTAATTATATTTCGAGGTATATCAGGACTCCAAGTCGTAACCTATACTTTGTAGCCACTTCAGCCTTTAATTTATGATGTTTTAATAGTCTTGTTTTTCTTTTTTAATTTTAGATGCGCAACATATTAATATGGTCGTAATATGTGTCAGATTATTATGTATTATGAGATAGTTTACTTGAATGCGAGTGAGTTATTTTTCGAGTAGACAAGCAGTGTTTCGTTACTAGCTTAAAAATATGTTATTATTCTGAACTGAGATGTAGCTTATACTTTTCCTCCTAGATCTTTTATATTTTCCATGAAGATCTATTTTACTTAAAACAATTAGTAATAGAAATTTTAGAGTATTTAATAATTTTATTTATATACTAAAGTTGATTATTATACAGCCTTAACAAAACAAATATCTTCTAGCTCAGATAATTTTCTTGTACGAGGCATCGTAAATTTCTTCATATGTAAAATTAAATTCTAATTTCCTAATATCATTTTATCCTTGCTGTGATTTAATTTAATGTTTACAGAGAAAACTTTAAAAACTCACCAAATTTTGAATAAAAAAGTGAGTTTTTCCCATATTTGTCTACGAAAAAAATTACCATTTTATTTTATAACATAAGTAGCACTGAGATTGCAAAAAAGCGTAAGAAATTAATACAATTTGTTTTCGTTTAATAATTTATTTGCAAATATTTTATTCTTATTTCAGTTTTTCAATATTTTAAAATGAACCCATCTATGTGTATTAAAACGAGTAATTTTGCATCGCACTTCACATTAAAGACCCTGCATACTTAAGCAATTTTAAAATTTTCAAAAAATTGAAAATAGCTTATTTTTTAGAACAACTGTCGAAAAACTATTAATTATTTCGATATATTTGAGACCAAAACAAAATTAAATTTCCATTGAAAGTATTTATATATAAACGCATATTTTGCACAAAAAAATAAAATCTTATTAAAAAGGTTTTAATTTTTTGATAGAGTAAGATGCACATCATTGATAAAAATTCTTTTAAATATATACAATAAGTAAATTACTGTTAACAACGAATTTTACGCAATGGCAAATAAAGAAATTTGATCTCATTCTTGATAAGCAAATTAAATAAGTTTGTCGTATTTCTGTTTTGTGTGAGTATATTTTATCAGGGTGTGTAGTATTCAAGGGGAATTTTGTGATTTTATTCCCATTTATCTATCGCGCACAGAACAATCCTTTGAAAAAACATTATGTAGCATATCTTACAAAAAATTATGTGCTACTACCAAATCATCGTGTCATAATTTTACTGAGCTTCTACAATTTTAAATTTTAATCTCAATTACATAGTTAAAAATTAAAGGATTATTTTAAATTATTAAAATTATTTTTAAATGTTTTTCATTTAGGGTGTGTCTTTCAGGTTTGTTTTAATAAAAATTGTTTTAATTTAAATAAAATTCTTCCTTATTTTCTTGATATAATTTATTAATGAAAGGGAAGAGTCTAAAATTCAAGAGTTTTTAATTTGAAAAAATTCGTTGAAATTCAAGATGATTCCGATTATTTGGCCATTTTTAGTCAAAACTTCTTATACCAAGTGGTGTGTGTGTGTGTTTTTCTATTATATATTTAACTTGCCTTAATAATTCCAATTGCAGCTAAGAAATAAAACAAATAATTTCATTTTCAGACATAATAATATGTCAAGAAATTTAGGTCTTCGAAGAATTGTCAAATTTGTATATTATTTTTAAAATCATATCAAAGAAAAGTTTAACATAAACTCGTTGAGAATGCAAGATTCTCTTTAAAAATAAATATATTGCAATAACATCACAAGTAAGTAAATATCCTTGAAAAATCATAATTTACTTTTTAGTCATTCTTGTGTAGTTGAAACATGATCAAATATAACTATTCAAGAATTTTACAGAGCAGATAGTTTACACAAATAATCCTTTTCTTATTAATATAAACACAAGTTTTTTTCTCTTTCAATCATTTTATATTTGTATTGCACAAACACGTGAAAAATTCTGCCGAGAGACATTTTTTTCATGATAGTATTTTTTAATCTACATTGTACTGATTTTATATGTGACATTCATTTTTGTTAATCAAGTATTATTCTTTCCAAAACTGAGTATCATTCTTAAAAAGAACCATTTCGTTCACATATACTTTGTGCAGTAAAACTATGCATAATTATACACAACATATCATATTAGTATAATACTACTAAATTTTGATTATATCAGTATTTTTTAATTATATCAAATTGTACTTAAGATTTAAAAAGAGAATTTTGCGAAAAATTTTTGAAAGCGAAAACTTGAAAAATAAACTATACATATCATATAATACATCATATTTGATACAAATATGTCCTTTATTAGTATGTCGACATAAGAATATAGATATATCTTTGTACTGAGTTTTCTCTCTCATATTGCTTTTTTTATAGATAGATCTCGATAGCAACAAAGAGCAACTTGCACAATCTTCTTGATATTATTTCCTTCTTTATGTAGATTCTACTGATTATTCCGTTAGATTCATCCATCATTTACAAAAAAAATATTATATGAAGTCAAGGAAATCGAACCAAATCTATTCATATAAAAGAATCATAAATATTTTGGCTCTAAAATTTTAAAAAATTTAGTTTTCCTTGCAGATAAATCTATTGATAACTGTTTTTAATCGTTTCCGTCTATACTGCAATGTAAAAAATAGGTTTGATCCTAGCGGAGCCCACACCCTTGGAGCGAATGATTTTGATTGGAGATAATTGAGTCTTGCGCCAATCTCGATAACCCTATATCGATACACTAGATATGGCAAACCAAATTATTTCTGAAATTTCGTTGTGGCTTGGCTCTTTCTTTTCGCTTTGTCGCCAAGGGTGTGGACTCTCCTAGGATTTTACCCAAAAATATATTAATACATTTTGTGGTTACCAGACAAGTAATTTATATGATAAAATATTTATTAGCTATCAAATATTAATTTAAATTTTTTATTATTCTTTTATCTCAGGTTTGCATTTTGAAATCTTTTCTTTCAATTTATCTAATTGTTTTGCATAAATGTATATAATTTCTTAATAATAATTATATTTGTCAGAAGGTCTTCTGCTGGTTCCTGCTTCTCAATCACAATGACCTACCTTCTAAGATTATGAAGGCACACCCACTGAATGCTTCACTATATTACATGCCATCAATTGTGCCATTAACGGCATATGGTACGAACTAATAGTGTCACATATACGATTATCCGTACATTTGAAATAAAAATCTATAAAGTTAAATGAAGGAACATTAATATAGAAAAAATTAGTAAAATAACCATAATCAAAATTATTATTGTAAGCATTTTTAAGCATAATTTTCGAAACGAAATATCGGAAACGTGAAAACTGTCCATAAGTATGTCAATATTTCTTTGTAAAATTTTTTGAATTTTCTCAGTAAGGAAACGTCTTATTATAAGTTATTAGTTTAAACAATTTTCATTGCAGACAGGTATTTCTGGTATAAAAAATATAATAGTATAAGGAATTTTCATTTTAGAGTAAAGTTTTGATTGCTTTTTAAAAGAAAAAAGTTCTTTCAATCATATATGTTTTAAAATAATTACGCGTATAATTAATAATTAAAATAATCCGAATAAATTTAATGGAATAATAATACATCGATTGATACAGGCGTTTACATTGAATACAAAATTTTTTAATTTTAGAAACCATTGCATAAAGCTATTTTTTATACATTCTGATCATATAAATATTAAAAATACTTTTTTAGATTCCCTAATATCTATTGAGAAACTTAATATAAAATTATTACATTTTTAAGGAAAGTAACAATCGAACATTTTCAAATTCTTTCAAAGAAATCAAAAGTTAAAAACTCAAAACAATAACGACAATTTTTATGATGTTCAGAAATATTGTTTCTAATAATCACAAAATTTAATATTTTAATTAACTTATTAATTTTTGATATTTATAAGACCATTTAGAGTAAAAAAGGGAGCCATAAATTTCTAATTTAGTATTATCTCGAAATACAGCTTTAAGGATTTTTGAGTGTTTTTTATTTTTTGTTATGAATATATTAAAATTTGTTTGTAATTAATCAGTAATTCACTTTTTTAAAAAAATATTTAAAGTTTTTTTATTTACTGGATTTTCTATTATTATTAAATGAAACTAATTCTAGAAATCATTCCATAGTTTTTTAAAACCATATTTATGTATATACTTATAATTGTTTTAATAATCTAAAAAAAAAATTCGAATAATTTATGAATTATATTTACGCACGTGTATGTAGCTTGAATTTTAGTTTTATTAATACTATATAAATTTAAATAACTCTTTCAATAATGAACATATTAATTGATCCTTATAATTTATTTTAAATTTAATTTTTAAAAATAAATCATGAAATTAAAAATAATGCCTATTTTGCAAATTGATTATTGTTATGCATACATATCCAACAAAAATATAAAATGTAGTGAAGCTTGGCAAAATATACTAATTTGTTATAAATAATTTTTAAGTCTGAAGATTTGCTTAATGAGATTAAAACAAATTTCTTTCTGAATATTTTTTGATAAAATACTGTATAAATAATTTTATAAAAAATAGCTTTCATATAGTTATAATTTTTGAATGAAAACTTCTGTAGTATACCAGCATAAATACTTATCGTTATTTTTAACTGTAAAACATAAAAACAATTGTGATTTCTTAGAGAAAATCTCCAAATCTTTAATTTTCGGTTAAATAAAATTTTGTTCACAAATAATTTTATTTAACCTATAAGATATATGTCAGCCTATAAGATCTAGTCAGTTTTCTTCATATTTGAAGCATTGTAATGACACTGCAATTGATTTGGTCAGCGATCTGCAAGCTTTCTGAACCATAGATACTAATGTTAATTTTAATAAAGGAATTACTTTTAGCCAATGTAATAGGATTAGGATTTGACTCAGTCTAATTAGGGTTTGGGGCAAAAATTCCTTTGGATGCTTCCTCGGTTTCATAACAACGAACTTTCCATTCGATTTGTCAAACGATTATATTCAACTTACAACATAAAATAAACTTTCTATTTGATTTAGTGTCAGCAAATAACTGTTATAAAATGTTCTAACCACGCCCCTTCCTTAAAGAATCTATTTTTTCTACGAATGCAGATTGTTATGACTCTAATAAAGTTATTTTCAATATTCCTCAAAATGTTCACAAGTGTCTCCTCTACAAGAAACAAGATTTAACTCCTCCAATGTGGAATCCTAGCACAACTGCTTCGTATACCCCTGCTTTAAAAGCATTTCTTATCCATAGTCCGACTAACTTTTACTTAACAATACCATTTTTCACTAGGACAACTATCTAATCCATGTAATTAGCAGTCTAAGTGCAGTTCGAAAGGCATAATGGTGCTTTACTAGGCTTGAAGTTCACACTTCTTGAGTAAACTCTTATGCCCTTTTAATATGAAATCCATCAGGGGTCATCACCCACCGCAATTCATCACATTTATGCCTAGAGAAATATTTCAAAACTTTCATTATTTGTCTAGATTGATATTTTATCTGAAAAAAATGATTTGTAAAATTAAAGAATGTTTAGTTTTTAAGAAATAAAATACTTAATAAACAATTAAAAATTTTTATTTTATACAAATCAAGAAAGTTATAAAACAAACACAGCAATTGTGTTTTTGTTTTGTTTTCAATCATCTTTCAACTATGTATATTAAATTAAGTAATATATATATATATATATATCATATCTATATACATACATATATATATATGTATATATATATATATATATGTATATATATATATATCCATTTATTAACCATTCTGAAAAATTGGAAAATTATAATGTAATTTTACTATAATTCATTAACAAACAAATGTAGTACTATTACAGCTAAAGTACATTGAAGAAATGATTCTAAGAAGTAGTATATATTATAGCTAGTCACACCAATGTATAACTATTCATTGTTCTTTTGGTATTAAGATTCTCTATTCTTTCTCCATCAGTTTCGGTGGGCAACAGTTAATCAAAGATCTGTAACTGGAAGCCATTTCTTTGAAATAAACATTCAGCAACATATCGAGGTGAAGGTGCAACAAAATCAGCTTTCACAATGATCTCAGATTTCAAATTCTTCTGGATGATCATTGGGAAAACCAGTTTTGTCTGGTCTTGAATCCACGCTGGATCTCGCATCGCATCTGGATCTTCCTTTGAAGGGTCCATTCTTCAAGATCTAACTGTGATTTTCAAAAATGTTCCAATCTAGAGATTTTCACCATATGTACAAATACACATTCATATGCACAAATATAATTTATAAAATAAACACATGATAAATGAAATATTCCATTTAAATATTTAAGAATTCCAACCGGTATATTTGGTTGCAATAACAAAAAATGGTCATTAAATACGAATATTCTGTGGGAAATCTTAACTTATAATGAGTTTTAAAATGCATTATTTAAAAATTAAATCTAAATCATTTAAATTTTTGACCTTGTCAAAAATAAGCTTTGTTTGAATAAATTATATAAGTGCATGATTAAAATAACTTTATTTCCTTCCCCCAGCTCTGTTCTGGTACAAAAATTAAGGTATTATAGACAAAATAAGAAATGATAGAACTTATCCAAGATCTTAATAATAAATGGTTTTTTGTAAAAATTTTAAATTTCGTGAATATCGAAACATTTTTTCGTTATAATACAGGATAATACATAAAATAAATAATGATCTATGTAAGAAAAATGATAGTTCTGCATATGAATTAATCGAACTTTTTTTATACATCCAAGGCAGACAATCGTGAAGCAGACAAATTAAACAGATTCAAAATCTACAAGGTGAAAATAAATTTTGGAATTAAAAACAGCGCTTATATTGAAAACAGTTGAAAAACAAAAAAATTTTTAATAGCTTTGCATTACAATTTGATATATAAAGTAATGGTATCAGAATGTATAAAAGAGAGAAACATACATTATTTTACACTTTCCAATGGAATATATTTACAGAAAATTTAATATATATATATATATATATATATATATATATATATATATATATATATATATATATATATATATATATATATATATATATATATATATATATATAACATTTTTAGATGTATAAATTTATCATAACATAATGAACAAATGGTCTTAATCAGGAAAACATAATTGTTATATTTTATTTGAATATAAGTTTTAATAGACATCCATAACTTTTAATGCAGGATCATCGTTAAAAAATGCAAATAATACATTAAAATCATTAAGCGCTCAAGAGACGCAAAATAAAATTGATTTTTTTAAATTTAAAACATTGATCAATTTATAACGTGTGAAAAGAAACTATATAGTTATTATATGATCTTTTTATTCGCAAAATTATTATGATATTGGCATTAGGAAGCATATAATACTTTTTGAGATTTCCCACGGATAAGCAGTAGTTGCAAATGTTTAATGAAAGCACATGCGCTTGAAATTAGCGGAATTGCTTAATTTAATCTCAATTTCTCAAGAAATAGCATGAGTGGATATATACCACAGCAGGCAACACTTCATAGCAATTCGTGTTTTCCGACGCAGCACTTGACTCTGAAATTACCACATGCTGTCACAGAATTACAATTTTTTTTACATTTGTACCCAAACGCATCTTTAATGGCAACGTAGCAAGGGAAATTATTTCGCCAAACCACGGAAATCACGGAATTCTCTTGATTAAGTGGTTTTAAGCCAAATAACTATATCATGACTATAATCACGTGCCATACCAAGGAGCCCCCGTGCAATATCCTGGAGTACAGTATCAAATTCACGACAAGAGGTCACAGGAAAGTTCGCAGCTCACAAAAAAAACAAACTCTGGCCATGAAGGGGGTGCATTGTTACTTTGGCGGAGTTCCTTTATACTTTTTTCCCCTGTGTTTGTGACATCATTAGTTGTTGGGGTAATCTCATTTACTGCCCGATACGCATTGAAAAAGACGTTTAAAAAATAATTAGACGCAGGGTTGTGTCTTGGCGATGTCTGGAAGGTCGGGGCTCCACAGTAAAAGAGCAAAATGGCTAGATCCTTGTGTAGGTATCCAATTCGCGAACACTGGAATTACAAACAATAGCTTTATTTATTTCAAGGTCCTTCGTACTTTTTTTCCTACTACGCGTCCACTCGAGAGTGTCAAAAAAGAACTAATTGGATATGAAGCTGCATTGTATTATTTTTCTCATTTAAAATGAAATAAAATATGTAAAAGAAACATAAAGCAATCCTTAATAAATGCAGGATGAAATGTCCTGATGCATTTTCACTACAATTAAAAGTTAATTATAAAGCCATTCGGATTATTTACGGTACAATTCAGTAACACGAAATTTAAGTCATGCGTATTAGAATTAATTATAAATCAATATAATTGTGATTTACCTGAATATTATGATTCTTTCACAAGTATTTCTTTTATTTACTAAACAGCTCTTTACTTTTCATTATTAAATTATGATCAAATGAGACGAATTTAACTCGTATAATTCACTACCTCAAGATAATGTTTTCATCACATTAATGTGGCATCATCTGTAAACACTTTATAATAGCTTGTTTAGAGCTTTTTGCTTATTTAATAGTTTTGGAATTTAAAAAAACAATATTTATCAAAATTTCTCTTAAAAGACTTCATGTTTAAAAAATTCTGTAAAATTTGCAAGTATAATTTGAAATGATATATATAACATATTACATATCCTCTATTCAATATCAAAATCAGGAAATATTTAAGTTTCTTCTATGCGAATATTGCATGCATTCATGGGTGTCAAACTTCACTGAAAATCCTGTGTTAATAGTCTAAGTTGCCAATGAATGTTAAAGAAAGTGACGTCAGTTCAGCTTTAAATTTTAATTAAAATTTAAATAAATTAATCTGTTGAATGACCATATTTATCTATCAGTCTAAAAATGATATTCAAATTAAAAGCACGTTGGTAATTATTCATAGGTAGAAAATGTATTTATGTTATCGCGTTTCAGTTATAAAATTATCACAATCCAGAGTCTTCAAACTTCCTAAGTGAGTTTATTATTACATGGGGAATTATGTGAGTGAAACATTAACCCTATACCCCACAAAATTAAATACAAACAGCTGAAATGTTACTGTTAATTTTATGAAATTAGAAATTCTTTTAAAATGTAGAAAATTTGATAAACAAGTCACAAATTTCTTCTAATTTGTCTCCTAAATAATCTCAGTAGACACTATCCGAAATCAAAGTATGTTCTTGTGAAAATTTAAGCATTGAATTCCAAAATGAGAAACTATCTTATAAATGTCTCTAAAAATTAAATTTTACAATAACAATTACACTGTTCTATAAAGAAACTGCAGTTTTAGAACCGATTAGATTAAAAAGTAAGATTAAACTAGTAATACTTATTAATACTAATAAATTTAAAACTTTTTTGGATAATGAATTGTTTTATTTGAGCTTTCTATAAAGATTACTTTCCGAAATGAAACTTTTCATAAAAAGAAAATTTCTAGATGTTATGCATCAAAACTTAAATTGCAGATATAAAACTAAGTATTTCAAATGAACTCAATTTCCAATGTTGGATAGAATAAAATATTTCCCATCTTCCCTTAAAAATTATAATAATTAAATCCCATTAAAAACACAAGTATGACTATCATGTTCAAAATGCTTTTGGAGGAGTGAGAAAACATTCCATCGAAATATGTCAAGCCAACGACCTTTAAAATGTAGCTTACAGTTCTTGGTATTGTATCGTTAGATTGTTATCTTTGAAAAACCGCCAAAACTCTCGAATTACTCTCAGATTTTTTGCTAGTTTATCCACTCGTAAGATTTTTTTATCTCTCGGTAAAAAATGCATCAAATTCAGTGTTTTTTCACGGTGGTTAAAAAATTAAATAGCAATTAGCGCCGGCTTCTATATAACTATGGAAATCAAACATAAATTAAAAGATTGATGGAAGCGGTGTCTTTATACTATAAAAGTAAAGCGTATCATTTTGTAAGATTGCTAACAAGATTAGGTGCTTTTTTATGTAAAAAGTCACCAAAGAAAAATCTTGTAACTGCAAGCTAGAAATATTTATCTTTGTAGAGACATTTCAGAAAAATGTAACAATCTTAAAAAATGAACTAATTTTCTCATTTTATTTTTTATATTCCATTGAATACATTACACGAAATTTTGATGTAGAATGTTTTCTCTTTTGTTCCATAAATAATCTGTATAAAAATCTAATGATTGAATATTCTGATATAAAGATGGTTTACATTACACGTAAAAGTATCAAAATACTTGCTCAATTGTATCGAAACGATATGCTCTGTTGTCTCAAAACACTTGTGTACATTCCTAATATATGAATACTCAGATTCGCACGTGTTTACAATTCTCGAAATTTACGAATTTCTCCAGTTAATAATTAAAAAGTACTTCCTACAATTTCTGGTTTAAGAAACTAAAACAAAATCTCACCCTTCAACAACTATATTAAAAGAAATTCAGACACAAAAAAACTTAAAAGAGTTTGCAGCCCCACACGTGTGTAAAAAGCTAAGAAATTTCTAAAAAGACCAGACCGCAAGAAGTAAGAAAAGTTATGATTACATTTTCATAGTATGTAACCCAACGTCTTACTGAAGATCAAGAAATTATTTTAAAACACTTAAATTAAAAGAAACATTTAAATGTTATCAGCTTTTCCCAAAAATATTCGTAACTAGTACTTAAGTAAGAAACTTATTTAAAAATTTGCACTTTTTGATTTATTATTGTTCATTGGTTGATGATGACGCTGTCATATCCGTGCAAAAACCCTAAATGTCCCAGAAGCTGTTGAAGCCCTGGCGATATCTGCAGCTTTATCTGTTAAAAGAAGCTCCATAGGATTCTCTATGCTGATGTTAAAAAGCTTGGCCAACATTGCTGGACAGCTGAAGATGTGTTGTGGAGTCAGTTGGGTGTCATCCGGGCAGTGAGGACAAAGCCTGGTGTAGATTCTTTGTCCGTCTGTAGTCACCTGATAACCAAATGGTATAGTACAGGGCTTCCCCTCTCGTTGTCTGTCCGTCTGTAGAAATTCTTGTGGCTTTCAAGTGTTTTGTTCTAAGTCTGGCTATTATAGTTGAAATAGTTCTGTCGCTGTTTAACTCTGGAATGGAAAAATTTTTAATATTGTTGACAAATTAATTTTCGGTTGGCAACTGCATTAACGTTAAGGAGGAGTCAACATTTGGATGTATGAGAGAATTACGAGCCTCTTTAGCGAGCTCATCGGCTATTTCGTTGCTAAGGATA
Source organism: Latrodectus hesperus (assembly GCA_037975125.1). NCBI lineage: Eukaryota > Metazoa > Arthropoda > Arachnida > Araneae > Theridiidae > Latrodectus > Latrodectus hesperus. The sequence continues at coordinate 1,312,641 of CM075852.1, forward strand.
TCAACATGCACCGGTATCCATTGTAGAGTGCAGTATCTTTGGATAGCAATGATTTTGTGGATTAGCTCTATAATCTAACGACTGTGTTGACACTTACCCCTTTGTATCACCTGTATTGCGGTAGTAGTCAGGAAAAATATGTTCATTGGTTAAATTAGTCAATGAGTTAATTGGGGCAAAATGGTGATTTGAAACATTTTCAGCAAAATCTCAATGATATTTGCGAATTCCGCTGATATAGAAAATTTTTTAAATTTTCACTGCAATTTGAATCATTTTAGCTTTTAAAATTCTTCAACAAAGGAATCTTAAACACAGGGCTCTTTGATTGGTTTGGTTGTCCTTCTATGGCCATTTTTTTGCACACAGGGACTCAATGGTATGGGACTTACAGTTTAAAGAGGACTTTAAGTTACTCTCCAAGTCTGAATGGGAATGGAACTCAAGAACTCTTATAATGAAGACTAGAGCGCTAAACAATTCAAAGCTTAGATTCCTTAAATTTTAGTATTCCTAAATCTCATAAAAAATACTATACTGATAAAATTAAGAATAACAGAAATAAGAAATAAAAAATAATTTAGAAAACACAATAAAAAATACAACTGTAGATTTAATCGTTGCAGATATTGGTCGGTTGATGGCCACTCTGTACTCTAGGGAAATTTAATAAGATCCCACAATGTGGATTCCGACATGAAATATACAAATATCTATAAATCACAGAAAATGTTCATACAAAGGTCGTCAAAAATTATACAAAATTGAATCCTGTTCCAGAGGATAAATACGCATTTATACTTTAGTTTTCAAATTTCTGCGGTTTCAAAATTTGCCTTAAAATACCTTTTATCCACGATATCGATAATGTATATGTTCTTACTTATGATCCTTTAGCATGATATTAATCTTAATGTAAACAAAAATTGCTTTTCAAACGAGATATATTATCTACACTTCCCCACATAAAAATTAAATAGCAGATGTTAGAGATAATGTGTTTTTTAATTTCTTCTATAAAAGAATTTAGCTTCCATACATACACAAGTTAAAATGTGTATAGTTTTAACACATATTCTCTTTTATGAATACTTTCAAATTCCAAAGAGATAATTTATATGTTTATCTCGGCAATTGGTTTTAAATTTTGTGTTAAGACAAAAATGGGTCATCACTTTGGACCAGAGAAATCAAGCTCTGCGAAAAATATAAGAAAACACTCTTATTTTTGTATTTTTTAAATAAATATCTACAAAAAACTAATTACATACATTTTTTTCCCTTTTAAAGAACAATGCGTAAGTTATGTAAAAAAAATCGGATCTCTTTCTCACATTTGTCTTTTGTGCAGTCTGCCTAAGGCAGGGCCATAAGGGGCAGTTGCCCTGGGTTCTCACATGAGGGGCCCGCATCAGGAATAGAAAATATATTGTGAAGCAGAGAGAGGGAAGCATACCTAGAGCCCTAATTAGGCTAAGTCGGGCCTTTGTGTACTTCTTGAAAAATCTAAATGAACCGTCACATGACTAAGTGACATTCGTTCCTCTATCAACCTAGAGATATTTGACACCATAAAATCAAGCCTTTTGCGAATAAAAAACGCAGAAATTTAATTATTCCACAAGAAGTAAGTAAATCAATTTGTCGATTAAGTGATATGATTTTAAAAATAAAAGGTTTTCGTGGAAAATTTTTTACTTCATTAAATGAAAGAGGAAAACTTGAAAATGATATGTTTAGCATTTACTTGGTAATGTCTTGCAATAAATGCCATTTAGATAATTTTTAAGCCATGGAAATAGGACTGAAGTTTATTGTAGCGTAACTATAATAAGTGAAATTATGTCTGTGCAGTTAAAGTAAAACGGATTATGGTTAAATTCGCAATTACCTCAGTTTCATATTAAATTTTACTATCCTTACTTCCCGAGAAAGTAAACACGAGCAACTATTAAATAAAAGTTAATTAGCTTGAATATAAATTCTAAATTTTAATTTATTCACATAAAACTGTTAATTCTAAGAGAAAAAGCGAAAAGGCGCCTCCTAAGGACACAGAAGAGGCGACGCCAAAGGGGTGACAGAAAACACGTGGACTCTCAAACAAATAAAACTAACAGTAGTTGTTCGCATTCTTTTTCTCCCTTTCCCAGTTTCATATTTTGATCTTTATTATTTTTTCCACGTGCTTTTTCTCTTTTTTCCCTCATCTCGACGCATCAGTTGAAATATTGCAGTGGCTGCGTGTGGTAACAGCATCTTCTCAAAAGGTCATGTGACCTCTAGAGGGCGTGACTGTAGGAGCCACCTGATTGATGACGTCACTCATCTGAAAGAATGCAGATTTAGTTATGGTAAAACTAGAATTGTGCTGAATTTGAACTATTTTGTTATCTTTTTAAAATATTGTCATAATATTTAAAATATCGTTGCGAAACATGTTAAAATGGTAATTTTCGATACAATCACAAACTTAAAAGTCGGTTTTTTAATTGGTGAATGTTTTTTTTTTACGTAAATATATCAAGTCATTATTATTATTGACATATATTTTTAATCGTAATTGGATATGTTTAGATGGTTACCACTTTAATTTTAAATAAATATGAAGAATAATGTCCAATCCTCAAGGAGTTTATATATATGTGTATATCTTTAGAGCGATATTAAATACTATTCCAACTAAAAACAAAAAAGAATATAAAAAATTGTTGTTTTTTTATTACGAATTATTGAAATACTATAAGTTTTTTAACTACGAAAAATTGTGAAGTTGTACAAAAAAAATTAAAAGTCGGATATATGAATCTGAACTCTTTCTTCAAATAAGGAACCGATATAAATAATTTTGTATTTTACCAATGTACACAAATGCTGGGAAAGACTAAATGCAGATACATTTCTCGTAAATACATACGTCCCAATTTAATAAAAATTACTATAACGCAAATTGAATTCCTCTAAAATGCATCGATATTACTATCTTCGGAGAGACTAAAATTCAATCTTTATGATTTCGAAAAAATGCAATACCTACCAAATAACCAGAATATTCATAAGCTTTTTTAAAAACTAAACAAAATTGTGCTTTTCCTTTTGCATTAATTTACTTAAAATTGTTTTAAAATTCTTGAAAATTTAATTAAAATGTTAATTAAGCAAAACGTAACTTTATAATGGTGTAAAAAGATTCTGTAATTTAAAATAAATGTGTTTGGGTGTATACTATCCTCCACATTCATAAGATATTTAAACATTTTTTTATTTGTGTTACTTATTAACATTTTAAAATTTCTAGTTATTGAAATAATTAGAAGAGAAAATATTTCATTTTAACATTACAAACAATATTTTCAGTTTAGGGGTATACACTCTAGGTATACATAATTCTCTATGTATTTTTTTCCCAATTGTTAAATTCAATATAAACAGATGAACATAGTTTTACATGCAGAATTAATTTCATCGAAATCATTGTACGCATTTCGCGGTATTTCAGTTTTGTAAAATTATTTGCATTAACACGACTCGTTCTTGGTTCGAATTTTTTGACATTTGAAACAAATACTTACCAATTTTAAATTGATCAAATAATTTCGACACATTAACTTATTTCTGCAGATGTGTGGGCAAAATAAAACTTGAAAGTATAAAACAAATTTTCCACATTTTAAAAATCTAGACCTGATTGGAATCATCGTTTGATACATGATAGTTCTAATTTATTACAAATACCTTCTCCCATCATAAATGAGTCTAAAATAAATTGCTCTAAGAAATAAATGAAAACAGTTGAGATAGAAAAATAAGATGTTAAATAAATATGTACTTAAAATATAGTATTCAGAAAATCTATTTGTTTCAACTGTGAAAGAAAAAATAAAACAGTTGTAATTTAAATATATTATTTAGATTACAACTGTTAATTTGAATTTTCTGATTTTTTTACGAATTGTATAAAAACAAAAGTGGGTAACAAATTTTAAAATCAGGATAAACAAGGAAAAATTGAACTTTTTCAAACATGAAATTATAAGATAAAAATAATGTGTATTAGCCTTTTCATTTAATTAGGGACTCTTCACATAAAGAGATTTAAGTTTGGCCTTCCAATAGAATTTCCAATGGAAGCGTTATACTAAAATTTCCAATGAAATTTTAGTATAACGCTTGATTAAAATTATTTAATCTTATAACTTAAAAAAATTGTTCCCACAATTTTAAAGTGGATTGCTAAGGTAATCTTACAAAACTTTAAAAAATAATGATAGTTTCTTCAAGCTTAAATTTAAGACATAAAATGTATAAATATATAAAATGAAACAGAATCCGTGAGACAAAATTGAATCTTATCGAGTTATTGTGTTTAGGTCGATAGTGATTATGATTTTAACACGATTAATTTATGAAATTAATGAATGATTTTACTCAAAGTTAATTCCTATGTTATTATTATCGGAAGGTAGTGAGTTCGAATCCCGGCTTAACTGAAGATCTGTCTGTCGTGTTCGCTATAGGTACCTGGGGCATATTAAAACTGGGCGTGGTCACAATGTCCTCCAAGAGAAATGATACTTCAGGGTGTGGTAGGCCACATATTGGGATTTTTTTGCTTGGTTCCTGCTTCAAAATCGCGAAGACCCCACCCGGCTGCTCTTATGTAACTGACAGAGCCCAATTCAGGGCTAGACACAGGGACGCATGCTGATGCAACACTTTCGAATCTAAATTTCAATAATTGTTTTTAGAAACATATCAGAAATATCGGTAGAATTTTTTTTAGCCTATCTTTCAAAAACTAAACACTTTTTCATAGACATTTCGAGATTTAACGGCTGATGCGCTTGAAATATTGTTATGCCAAATAAAGCATATTGCAATTAAGGAGAATATATCAACATTTTGTTTCGGAGCCATTAAAAGACCAAATTTCTATCTTTTTTTAAGGATTCCGCCAACGTTCGTCCGAGCCAAATTTTTCTATTAGAAATTTTTAATTCTCTTTTATTTTTAGATAAATAATGATGTAAAAACATTTTTTTTTTATCCAATGGCGGGTACACAAGGGTGACTGAATCCTATGCCACAACAAGGCCAAAAACTGCTACTCATTTTTCGTTACCCAGCGAGCACATGTGAACCAAGTTACGGAGGCGAGTAGCGTTGCCCGCGCCATATCACCACAAACCCGTTTATAGGGTGGGCCACATGCATACAACATCACAGAAGATAGGACAGAGAGAACAGAGAAGGTAAGAAACATCCATGCCCGAACCGGGATTCGAACCCGGGACCAACAGCTCAGGAGCCAGGAACGCTAACTACTCAGCCAATCGGTCGGCTAATGTAAAAACATAAAATTAGCCAAACTTTAAATTCTGTATTTTTTTTGTAAAATGGGTTACTTCTGGTAAATTTTAGTGAAATTTTAATAAAACAGCTAACACTCTATAGAAAATTTTTATGCATCAGTCTTCATTTAATTTGGGCATAAAGTTTATGTGACAATGTTCTATGAAAGGAAGCAAAATCTAAGAAAAATATTCAGCGATTTAAAATGAATATGGTAAGAACATACAGAAATATGGGTATCTTAAGAAATTTCCTTTAAAAATAGCAGTAAAAATAAAAAATTCTTCAGATAAATTCATAAAATTTTACTTCATTTCACAGATAATAACACTTACATATAAAATATGTTGACCACAAGTTTTATATAAATATCTTCTTTATTACTTGAGATATCGAGTTAATGGGGGAGAGGTGAAAGTTTTGTGGGAAACAAAGTTTTCAAAAAATCGCCTTAAAATAAATTTTGCATGTGATAGCAACGATGTTTCCACTTCTTTCTGAATGTATAAAGCAAATAACGGCCTCATTACTTATGTGTCTATCAATTAACATATTAAAAATCATAAATTTTAAATAATGGAAAAAAGCAAAATCCCATTTTAATTTACCACTTCTGGATTAAAAGTGCAACTTCCGGTTTCGTAAAAAATTAAAATTCTATTAGTGTTGTTGTTGTTGTAGTGTGCCAGCTAGGCTGGCAATATAGAGTGCGCTGCTCCACTTTCTCAACTGAACCATATTTTGGTGTGGAGTCCGACTTCCTCAGTACACACATGCCTTAGGGACCCGTTTATAGGGTAGACAACCATTCACACCTCATTCATACAAGGAAAGGACAAAGACAGGAAAGATAGAGAGAGAAAATACATCCATGCCCGAACCGGGATTCGAACCCAGGACCTCTCCGTATAGTCAGGCACGCTGACCACTAGACAAGTTGGTCAGCAATTCTATTAATTAATGAAATTTTTAAAATTTTAAATCGTCCACTTTATAACCTAACTATAAAGTGGATGTTTTGTCATGTCTTTTACATTTTGCTTTTTCAGCTGTTCTATTATCCAGGGCTTGAGTCAATGGAAAACCGCATCTCAAACCGATGTTTTGCTCTTTATATAATAAATCATTCGACATTATTCTCAGATATTCGATCGTGAACTTCGCCTTGTTTGCTGCCGCTCGAAGAATCTGATTTGAAAGGCAGGCAGCACATTCGTCGACAAGTCGGACTTACAATGCCGTCTCAATACGGTGTGACGTAGATGAAACGTTATCTGACGTCATAGATATTTTAAACCTATGAGAATCGTAATAAAATGGCGTACTCAGGATCACAACTGTAACTAAAGAAACAACCATTTTATAGTAATAAAAAAACGACGTATTTTTTAAAATTTTTGTAATTTAATTTCTATTTGACATACAGTAAAGCGGAAAACTTTTCGAAAGTGGAAAAGCTCTGAATACAAGATTCACAAATTTAAAAAAAGAAAAAATAAAAATCGACACGTGAAGTCACGCACACACACACACACACACACACACACACACACACACAAATCAACTATTCCACATAGGCAGATACTCTTAAAAAGGATAATTATGATTTTGTACTAGTCAATTAGCATTTAGTTATCAAATATATAACTATAACATACATTTCATTAATTGGAAACAATTTAGATTTTCTTAAGAATCAAAAAATTAAAAACTTAATATACACAACACATTATGCAAATTTACCTTACTGATTAATTTTGATCGTAAAATAATGAAGAAATAATTTAAATGTTTAGAAAGAACAAAGTTAAAAACGAAAAATAACATTGTTTTTAATGTCAGTATTTTTCATTCGAGCTCACGGTTTTATTTCTCTGTGCTGCCACTTGACTAAAAGAAGCGAGAGAAACACTTAAGCTGAAGAACATCGGCCGAATTATTCATTTTATCATAACGAAATGGTAAGCCACTTGAGTCCTAAAATGCGACAGCGAAAGGGGCAGGCTTAGGAACACGTTGCCAGTAAAATTCTAAAAAAGAAAAATAAGAAAAACATCGTTCGGCAAGGCTGGACGATAGATCTGTTCGTCCTATCTATCTCAAGAACATGTACAATTCTTAGAACTCGTTAAAACGCGCCGCTCATCTATCTTATAAAAAAAATAAGTAAAAATATGAAGGAATACCTCGAGAGAAAAGTGGAGTTCGCCCTCTCGTATTTCCGGGCGATGAAAATGAGGCGATTTCCGTCCACATAAATCGTTCACAAACTGAAAACTACAAAAACAAACGGGTTAGTAGAAATAATAAAAGCAAACGACTTGCATCGCTTGTGTCTGCAAATGTTTAAAGCAGTATGGACGAAAGTAGAATGAAATTCTTTAAGCCTGTGAAAAATTAAACTTGATTAATAAATTCTAACAAACTAAATGCACATCATACACTATTCATATTAATAGCAGATTTCCTCTATGTATAATTAGAATATTTCAAAATAAAATTTCAGTGAAGACGAATAAATTATCATTGTGAAAAGGGTCAATTATCTATTAGATAAATATTTCTAAGAAACGACATAAGAATTTCAATTTATAATAAAACATTTTCAAGTATTTCTCATTTTTTAATTTATTTTTAGTAAATTTTAGTAGTTTTTAATTTACTCATTTTTACTTAAGAGTAATAAGATGGGATTAACAAATTGATATATGTATTAATTAATTGGAAAAACTGGTTTTAGAATATATATTCACCTGTAAAAATCTTCAACTTATTGATTAGTGAAATTTCACCTTATACAAAACGAATTGATATATATATATATATATATATATATATATATATATATATATATATATATATATATATATATATTAGGTGAAATTTCACAAATATTATTTCCAGAAGAATATATTCAATGGCTTTCTAAAAGTGATTGTTTAGAACAATTAATCAAGTAAAACTCTGAAAAGCAAAGCAAAATATTCGGGAAAAAAATATAATTAAATTTCTTCGGTTCGTAAATGCAGTATTTAATTATTAAAAGGTTATTTCTAATTTATTTCATGATAAATATGTATGAAGTAAGAACAAAAGTATTTTACCATGGATATAGCTATATACCTCCCTGAAAATAACAAAGCAAACTCTTAATAATTTTGGCTCAAATATAAAATCAAATTAAAAAAATGTAAATTTTTAAATAATAAAACTTTCTTAAATTTACTTTTTAATTTGAAAAACTAAAAATTGACCTTTCACACAATAATAATGTAACAGTAGATTTTTAAAAATCCATTTTTATTTTTTCCTTAATCTGAAGAAATGATCGCAAAATTTAATAAAATTATTTTATTCTTACAGTTAATTAATCCTTAAATTAAAATATCAAACAAACAGAAAAAAATCAAATAAAATCCATGAAGTATAAAATGCTATAAGACGCATTTTACTTTCCTGGAGACTGGAATTAACAAGACACCTATACACAGAGTCCAACACTATTATGCTGTGATAATCAGACCCTTACTTATCACCGTGGGACACTAGTGTCAAATTTTCTCTTCGAAAATAAAAATAATAAAAAAATCTTTTTTTCACATGTTTGTTGCGAAGCTTCAAAGCTGACGAAGGCCAACATGAGCTGGTGTGTCGTCACCAACAAGTTGTATTTGGAGAAGAGTTCGGATGAATTGTTTGTATAGCTGTGTCTTATTTTTCTACAGAGACTGATGGATGCAGCAGCCATCCAGCACCAGCCCTCTCCCAACCCCCTCTGGTTGCATTTTCTGGAAAGACCTCGTCAACTAAAACAAACCCTGCAAAATAATGAGCGATGTTCTTCGTTTCAGTTCCAATAACAAATCACTTCAATTAGAAGGAAAGAAAGCTTTCAGGTTATGAAAACCATCACTCAACCAGGGATTTTCTTTTATCCTTTTCTACAAACAAAACGAAATTCTAATTTATCCCCGGCCATAATGTAATTTGAAAAATGTCTCATAGTACACATAGGGCACTCTTTACAAAAATCCTTAATAAAAGTTACGCGCAGAACTAAATGTATGATAGTGAAAATAATACAGTCGGTTATAAAAATATCTTTTAATACTAATGCCTCAGTTCTTTGTCTTATAATTGTTATACATTTATATTAGAATTTAAATATCAGTTAATATATTCTTGTGCATTTAACTTAGTCTTAGTCATTCTCAGAGACCATATTTATGAACCCTACTATACGTCAAAGATATTAAGTTGATCAAATATATTGATATTAGATAATTTTCACTTGAATGTTGATATTAAATATTTATTATTTTGCAAATGTTAATTATTTAATACCAATTTCTAATCACAATAGTCGTTTAATATAAACAAATCATACCATAGCATTTAATCCTTTTATTATTAAACATAAAGTGTGGTTGTTTCTTTCGTTACAGTTGAGATCCTGAGTGCGTCAGTTTATTACGATTCTCATTGGTCTAAAATATCCATGACGTCAGATGACGTTTCATCCACGTCACATCGTATTGGGATGGCGTTGTCAATCCGTCTTGTCGACGAATATGCTACTTGCTTTCAAATCCATTCTTCTAACGGCAGCAAACAAGGCGAAGTTCACCATCGAATGTATGAGAATATTGGCGAAATTCATTTTGTTAACAAAATGATTTCTTATATAAGGTGTAAAGTAACGTTTGAAAAGCCGTTTTCCATTGATTCAAGCCACTACCACATGGACAATAGAACAGCAGAAAAAGCGAAATGTAAAAGACATGACAAAACATTCACTTTATGGTTAATTTAAATCGGCAAGGACGATTTAAATTTTTAAAAACTTCATTAATTAATAGAATTCTAAATTAATAATTGAAATATTTGTAAACAATGTCTTTGAATCTTATGACTATTGCCTTGCTTACGCCAACATTAAAAAGTTTCTTTTAATTAATATTGCTGAAATAATAAAAAGCAGATTTGTAAAACATAGGCACAAAAAGTTCTTTGGTTTTCTTCCAACCGTTTTTTTCTAATTAACATGATTCTCTAAAAGTTTACTTACTCTTTATGAATGAACTAATTATAGCATTGTTCTTTTATGTTATCACTGGCATGGTTCAGATTCAAATTAATCACTTCCATAAGTTCCCTTTAAAACATTTCTACCAGAGAAAAATGATTTATTATACTTTTTTAAGAAATATTTTCATTAAATTACTCAGGAAAAAATTTACATCAGAATTACATTTTAAAATTTTAAGGAATTTACTTCAATTGTTTACAAAACGTAAGGTAACTGAGCTGTTCTTGTTTAAAGGATTAAAGAGCTAAAAATTAGAATACATTCCTTAAAAATAATTGAATCTGTATATTCTATTAAATGAATGAATACTAAAGAAAAAATTAAATAGTTAAAAATTCTTTGATAAAATATTTAAAGTATATTAAATGATTTTCATATGTAATGTTATGAAATGAAAATTTAAAGTCTTTTAAAATTATATGGATAATTCATGCAGAATTGTGATGGTTTTTACGATAACTAAATACTTCTTTATAATATGAATATCACAATAATTGACAGTTTCAGACACAATTTACAGAAAAGAGATTTTTAAAAAATTTAAGAAGTAACTAACATACTCTTTTTTTATTGACTTCTATGTGAACATTTTTTTTCGATATAAGTGATTTCAATTTTAATTTCTCCATTTAAAACTATTCGGTAGTTTAATATTTTCAAGCTGGTGTAGTTTAATATCAGAAAACAAAAGCTTTCATTTTTAAAAGATTATAATTAATATTTCCATGAACTGTAATAAATGTTATTTTGTCATCGCAATAGGATTGATATTTTCGAAGATTTCAGTAAAAACTAGATGTGCATATTAGAAGGACAATTTTATATATATAGAACAGTCAGTAAAATATAGCTAATCAAAGCTAATATATTTCTACTAGGAAGTTTAAAAGTTTAATTGTAGCTTTTGGAAACAAGAGCTAATTAAACTCCGATCCACTGCAAACACCTTCAATCAAGATAGGAAAAACCTTCAGTTGATGTGGGAATCCAACCCATGGACCGAAGACCAGAGCTAGCCATTCGACTGCTAACTTATCTTTTTACTAGAAAAATAGGAAATCAAATTCACAAGATAAAAAATTTAATTTAAATGGTATACGTGTTAGATCATATAAGCATAGAAAGTAATATGAATTTGGTCCGTTTTTAACTTGACTCATCTGCTTCCTGTAAAAGTTAGAAATCCATCCTCAGAAGCTGAATTTTTACCATCTTTAAAAATGCACATAAAAAATTGAGACAAAAAATATAAGAACCACATATTAAAACATAATAATGTTTCACTAACATGCCATAATAACGTCTTCATTTAATATATACATAATTTCGCATCATACACTAGGAGGGAATCAAACCCACAAACTGTAGACCTGAAAGTCACATCATTAGTCATTGGACTGGCAACTCATCACAGAAACTTATATGAGCAACTTATGGAAAATAAAATATTTTTACGTATAGCAACATAAACTATTACATTTTTATATTATCAACTTGTGAAATGCAGTTAAACTCATTGCGTGATTCAATTTATTACGTATCATAAGATAAGAAAAAATGATATTAAGTAAAACTGATCAGAAAAGAAAACAACCTTGATTTTAACCTCAAGCAAGCATTGCGAATTAAAAAGTGAGACAAATTTATTTATATATAACCGCCACTTCTCAACACAAATATTCTATTTCAATGACGAATCATTAATCAAATGCAAAATAATCAATGAACATCTAGTTTATAAGTGGAAGAGAGAGGGTGTGTAACAAAAATGTGTGGGTGGAAATATATATAGATATAAAAAAAAAAGAACAAAAGCTCGCCACCCGATTTCGCAGCAAACATCATTGGCGTCAGTTTGAAGCACCAACATACAAAAATTAAGCCGCTAATAAACATCAATAATGTATAATCTCCGCCAAGAATCAACGTTCCAGCACAGGGCGTGGTGAGTGACGTCACAGGCGCCCGGGGCACACGTCATTAGCCGGCAACCGGAGAAGAGGGGGGCCCTACTGATTGTGTCATGCTCGAAAGTCCGGGGTAATCTGATAACTGAGGTCGGGGTTCAATCGACTTGAAACTTTTTTTTTCTTTCCCCTTTCGAAAAATGAAAACATTTTTTTTCCTAGTCCGCAGTTCCGACTGTGTCAGGATAGTTTAGGGTAAATCGCCAAGTGTCTGCGCGGACGTTTTGAGTTTCATATTAGTGTCCCCTTTGTGTTAATCTACCGCTTTCGTCTTGTTAGAAAAAAATTACTTTTTCTTTTTGATATCAGTTGTGCAATACCGTATCGTCTATAGAAACATCTTCAATTCTTTACCTATAATTTCGATTTAATATAGGTAGGCAAATTTGATTTTTTTCTGCATACGAGGTGTGGCTATTAAATAACGAGACTGTCGTTGTAAAAAGTTTTTATTCTTATTTTATAAATAATTATTTATTATCGCCTTCAATGTACACCCCTTCTCTATTCCTGCAATGCTCCATGCGAATTTTCCATTGTTGGAAACTGTGCTGGAAGTCATCTTTTGTCAACTCCTTTAGTACTCTTGCCGCTTTCTCTTAAACAGCTTCCGCGGACTCAAATCTTATTCCTTTTAATGCAGATTTCACCTTAGAGAACAGATCAGATAGAAGTCACATGGTGCCAGGTCTGGCGAGTAAGGTGGATGCTCTAACAGTGGGATGCTGTGTTTGGCCAGTTTTTGCGAGTTGCTTGTTGTTCAAACGTGAGAATTTTTGGCACCATTTTGGCGTACACTTTTTTCATGTTCATATTGTCATGTAAAATTTGCCATACACATTTTTTATCAATGTTTACACTTTCAGCTATTGCACGAATACTCAATCGACGATCAGACCGAATCAAACTAGCAATTTTTTCGACATTTTCATCCGTTTTTGACGTTGAAGGGCGACCTGGCCGCGAATCATCTTCAACGTCTTGTCGGCCATCTTTAAAACGTTTGAACCATTCAAAAATTCGTGCACGGGACAAACATTCACTGCCGTACACTTCTTTCAGTAAATTATAAGTTTCAGTACCGGTTTTTCCAAGTTTGAAGTGAAATTTAACAACAATTCGTTGCTCTATTATTACACTAACCATTTTTTGGCCAAAATAAAATAACAATGTTAACGGAAATGAAGCTTCTGACTAAACCGTGTTACTTACGCAAATGAGGCTTAGGGCATTTTGAAGAGAAAACTTCACACTAAACGGCTGACAGTCAATGGCGGACTACGCATGCGCACTTTTGCCGCCGCAGCGTCAGTCTGGTTATTTAATAGCCACACCTCGTAAAAGCAAAAATGATTTTCAACTTTCTAATTTATGGTACAAATGCAGGAGGAAAACAAACAGTAATTCCATCGTAGTAATTAGTAATCACTCTTCTAGAAATAACTTAATAGATTTTAATAGGAGCTTCTTTGCAAAGAATAAAGGACTTATAATGAAAAATGAAAACTAGAAATTAGGTCTATGAAAATCTTATACACAACCTAAGATGATTTTCTTTAGTCTTTGGCCGAAAATCAATTTCTTTTTTATTTTATATATTTCTTTTTTCAGATTTTATGGATTGTAAGTATAAGACACTCGTTTTTTGTGTCACAAAAGAAACACAAATGTATTTTCTTAGCAAAAATAAAGGAACGTCGGAGGTTGAAAGGAGAAAAAATTTGATTTTAAACTAAGAATAATATTTAAAATTATGTGTTTTTATTAAACTTGTAAATTTTATATTTCTACTAAGATCTTTAAAAAAAATTTAATTTTTGTTTTATCATAATTAGTAAAAATATTCCACATCTCAAATTTTGTTACAATCTATTGAGAAAAATTTAACATAAATCTAAATAAGCATCAAACTTAGTGTACATTTTTTCCATGTCTTAATTTCGAAAACAAAAAAAATTCACATTTTACTGCCATTTTTCCAAAAATCGCAGATTTCCGCAAAAAATGATTTGTAAAAAAGCAATGATTTAATATTTTGAAACCCACATTTAAAGTATGAATTTTTACTAAACAAAAGCTGAGAAAAAAAATTTTTTTTAAAGCTCTAAATAAAAAATTAAAACATGGAGAAAAAGCTCAAAATTACAGAAAAGCTTAAGGAAAGCGAAATTAGAAAGTTTTAATGCCATCATGATTAATAAATTTTGTTAAATGTATAAAAATAAAAAGAATTTTATAGGTCTAAAAATATTTTTCCCAAAACTCCTAAAACTGTCTCTAAAACATACCTACATATTTCTGCAAGAAGACTATGTACAACATGAGAGCATGTTTACAAGGACACAGGTGCCGTATAATCCATGATTTCAAATTCTGAATTTTTTTGGCGATGAAGAAATGTTGCCAAGATGATATATCGTGACGTGCGCGATGACGTAAATACTAGGGTTACCAAAATTTAATTTTCTCCATAATTCTTATAGGTCCCCATATGTATGACGTAACAAAAACGAGGTTACCAGGTACATAGGTACATAAGAAAATCTGCCAAAAAATTGCCAATTTTAGAATTTGGCGTCATGGATTATACGACATCTATGCCGTTTACAAACTATATTATAAGCAAAAGAGAGATTATAAATATTTAACTTTAATGAATGTGTAAACTGGCTAGATCTTATTCCATTAAAAACAAACATGTAATCTAGCCAATTTCTGTTTTAAAAAAGAAAAAGGATCTAGTTTCAAAATTGAAAACTACTACTGACTCTCTAAGATTCAACTAGAATTCAACTACATATTCAAACTATTTTGTGTCAAAAAGTCATTGCAGAACAGTCAAGAATCCATTAACAGTCCATTTTTTCTAAGAACAATGATCTTAAAGCTGCAAACAATTTTTAAGATAATAAGCTTAATTATAAGCAAATATAACTGGAAATAAATGAAGTTTCCATAATTTAAATCGCAAAGTTTTTAGTGTTTTTTTATCATTGTTAAAATTGCGAGTCATTCAACTGCCTTCATTTACATTTTTAATTTTAACTCTATATATGCTTCCTCTGTTAACTCATTTTGCTTATTATGTGCGTTTATGATATTGGGAATGTATACCCTAATGAAAATTTATTTCTTAATGAATTAAGTGTCTCACAGTCGGTGAAAGGTAGTAACCTGTAATTCAATATGTTACACAACTATAGGGCTTAAGACATACTTAAATCTGCAAGACATCAATTTTAAAACAAAGTTTACAAAAATATTCTTTTAATTTTTTTAGTAATTTTAATTAAAATAATTATTAATAAATTATCCTGATATTTACAGAAATTTGAGAAATTTCAGATTAAAAATACGAATCTTAAAAATATATTTCTCTTTAATCTAAGAAAGCTAACAAGAGGAACAACCCAAGATTTTCCTTCTCAGCATAAACATTACATGACATAAAATGGAATTTCGTGTAAAACTTCATGACAGCCAGCAAGAAATGAGAGAAAAAAAAGCAATAAAAAATAGAATGAGGGGGGAAAAATAGGAATCCAAGGGTTAAGCGTGGAATGTGATACAAGAGTGCTACACCCACTAGGCCTCCTACAATCTCTAGGCACTAGAAAAAAATTTCTCTTATCATCATTGAGATATCTTTGAATTGATATTTTAGTGGGAATTAATATCAACTATATTAAATATTGTTATATAAATTCGCCATTAGATTTACACAATATATACACACAATTATAATAAACGAGATAATTTAAAATTAGTCCAGAAAAAAATTAAAAGATTTCAAAGTTCTGGTGAAACTGAAAATTTTACAATACGAATTAAATCTCATATAATTCAAGTTGATTTTTTTTTTTTTTGGTATTTTTTTTAATAAAAAATAAAGATTGTGCAATAGAACCACAAAAATAGTATGCTAGACAGAGATGCCAACCTCTGAGCATCCCAATCAGTACTAATCGGACATATTTTCAGTACTTTCACAGTAACCTTTTCAAAAAATTTCAGTAACTTTTTCAGTAACACGTGGTTTACATTAAGAATACACTTATGTGCATAAAATTAATACTTTTAAGGTAACCTATGTTAAAAAATAAAAGTAAAATGATCATCTAATCATAATAAATATAAAAAGAAATAATTAAGAAAGTAAACCATTCTTTTAAATTTAAATGCTTTACCTCAGAGATCCTTACAGCACAGATTTTTATATAATTACAGGAAAAAGAAAACACTGATATTGAAAAGAAAAATTCTTTTTATTTAAAAGTAACACAGCATACTGATCTGTTAACTGAGATATAAATAAATAAATGACATGATAAATAGAAATAAATGACAATCAATCACAAATTTTGTGTTATAGCTTTCTTAGCCATACTGATTTCTGTTTGAGAAAATTCTCTCTGATAACACAATTTTGAGTCTGAAATATTATTCATATTTTTCTTAATCCAATTTCAACACTAAATTAGTAATTTATTTGTAACCTTCACAAATTTTAATCGCTATAATACAATAATAATAATATAATCGTACATGACAAAAAGGGATTATTATTAGAGATCGAGAGAGAAATCTATTTTCCGTAATTTCGTTAAGATCATCGTAACTCCGTAACGAAGAGTAGAAATCCGTACTAAATACGGAAAAATCGTAACAAACGGCATCTCTGGCTAGATAAACTTAATCCTAAAATTAACACGTGAATATATATAAAAGTATTGAAAAAAAATTTCAAAAAATTTTACAACTAAGTAAAATTAAGAATTGCGGTCTACTTGGCTTAATTTTTTTATCGCCAAGTAAAGAAGTACACCTTCCAAAAATGAATGTCTAAATGAAAATTTTATCGGTGCTTGGAGAGAATCTTCTCTAATTTTTAATCTAAACTTTAATCAAAAAATTTTTTTAAAAATTTATAAAATATTTTAGAAAATTGTTTTACGTGTGAAAAAACGATGTTTATTAGAAATAAAAATTTATTTTTAACAAATTCTGATATTTTTAAACTCATGAACCCCCTCCCTCCACCCGCTAGAAAGAAAGTATATTTTATATTCAAAAACATTTATTCAAAGTGAATTAATTTTAAATTTGGATTTAAGAAAATTTTAACCTACTTTTAATCGTGTTTAATTTTTACCGACAGTATCAACTTTGTTAACAAGATTTTATAGAAATATAATTATTAATTTAAAACTTAATTTTTTATTTTATTTAATATTTATCTGACATATGTTCACAAAGAAAATGTATAATTTTATGATAATTTTCTATTATAATGAAGTCACCAGTATAACTAAATGGAGGTACTACGAATCAATCTGATATATGGGAATTTGTATCTGAATTTTCTAAAGAAATAGCAAAGCCAATTTTAGAAATATTAGTCCTTTCAACTGACAACTCAAAGTAATGAGCATAAAACATGTCTCTTCAGTGTTTTTTCCCGATATTTTTGTCGAACAGAAATGAATTTTTTCACAATACATGAAATACTATTTGACAATATTTAAGCTTATATTTTTTTAAATTGTTCTTTTTTCTTATGAATTTATTTTATATTTTTGAAAACTGTATTCCTTATCTTTTGTTTCTAATTGATGTAAATTATAAATTAATTTAAAATCGATTTATATGTGGTTGCAATATATTGTCTAAGATTTAAACCTTTTGAGATATTCATAAAAAAATTATAAAATTTTCAGCATTCAGACATAGAATTTAAGGAAATTTAAAACTCATTTAACTTTTGTTTTTAATAATTGCAAAATTCATTCATTAATATTTTGAATTTATTTACCTTTTAATTTATTATCATGCAAATAATTATAGAGCATTAAAGTAGTTGGTTTATTACATAATGTACAAGAGGGATAATACATGATGGGACACACAATTTAAGGTGGATTCAGATTCATTAAACAAGCAGCTGAGTCCGAGGAAGTAATCAAAATTGTGGATGGTCAAAATGGTAATCATCAGTCATTATGCAATATTGGCTCATTGGTGAGCATTAATGCAACATTAAATCAAAATATCTTGTACATGTTATCTGATATAATGAAAATGAATTTAAAATGTCTGTAATCCAAACTTCATACAAAATTTTGTAGTCTCGATTGCAAGCTTTAAATATTGATCAGTAACGGTGGCAGGCGACTGGTTAACACCCTTGCTTCCAGTTTAATTATTAGAGGGCTCGATTACCACCTCTGGATATGAAATGGTGGCTGCGACACGTTAAAACTGGGTGTGATTGCAATGTCTTCCAAGTGAAATGATACCTCTGAGGGTGGCAGGCCAAATATTGGGAGTCTTCTGCTTTGGCCTTTGCTTCAAAATCACGAAGACTCAACCCGGCTGCTTCTGTCTAAGTGGTAGAGCCCAATTCAGGGATAGGTGCAAAGAAACATGCTGGTGCAACAACCTCTGGATCTGAGAAAGCGTGGCCACCTGGTTGGTTAGCTCGTCACATTCTCATTATCGGGAGGTAGTCAGTTCGAATCCAGGCTTAACCAAAGATACATCGTGTTTGCAAAAGTCAACTGTGGGCATGTTGAATAGGTTGTGGTAGCAATGTCCTCTAAGTGAAATGATACCTAGAGCGGTGGTAGGTCAAATATCAGGGGGTTTTCCGCTTGATCCCTGTTTCTAAAGTACAAAGACTCTTACCTGTCTGTTTCTACAAACGGATAGAGTCCAACTCAAGGCTAAATACAAGGAATTACATTATTGCAACCACTAAAAGATTGGATGCTATTGGTTCGAAATAAAGTTTAAATTTTAGGTCCATTTCTCGTACGCAAGCTATGTCCATTGATTGACATATCAAACACACAAACCAGTATTAATAAATAATTCCAAAAACTTAAAATATTTTATACCCAGATTATTTTCAAATTGAAACGCTAATTAATTAAATTTCTTATTACTTATTATTATTGAGTAAGTTTAGTTTTTTCTTTTTAATAAACTTTTGTAATAATTTTAAGAATTTATATTTTGTGTTTTCAAAAATAATGATATAATTTTAGAAACAAATTCAAGCAATTTTTGAGGATTTAATTGACCGACATAATTTCTTTATTTACATCAATTAATATTTAATATCGTTTGTGTGTATACCGTTTGTTTTGTATTATTAGATAACTGATTTGAAAAACTTTTTGGATTTTGGCTCAAAGAAAATTCTCAATATTTTCTATACTCAATAAAGATGAATTACTAAGTCAAGTTCTCGAAGAAGTATATTTTTATAATATATTTGAAAAAAAAAATCAATCAAACATCATTGCAAATATTTTTATGTTTACATTTTTCTTTATTATCAAGCGACTCTAATTATAGAATATTAAAGTAAAATTAAAATATCGCATGCCTATTTTACCACATCGCATGAAAGAAGAAAAAATTTACTTTCAAATATGAGTAACGCCAATTCTGCAGTCTCAAATTCATTCTTATGGTATAAATAATTAAAAAAAATTTTTTCCAACGGCGGGCACTTGGGTGAAGAACCCTTTGTCACAACAATGCCAGAAATTGTTATTCATCTGTCGTTACCCAGCGGGCACCTGTGAACCAAGTCACGGAGGCGAGTAGTGTTGCCCGCGCCATGCCTCCACAAACCCGTTTATAAGATGGGCCACATTTATACATCATCACAGAAGAAAGGACAGAAAGAAACAACCATGCCTGAACCGGGATTCGAATCCTGGACCCACAGCTCAGGAGTCATGAGCGCTAACCAGCTACCGGTCGGTACAATTAAAGAATAATCTTGATAATATTAGGCAATGCTTTTGTTCGAATTTGATACTTTACTTTCGCCAATTAAGTGAAAAAAAATTGTAAATCCATAACTATATTTACTGCAAATTTACTGTTTTCTTTTAGTAAAATTCTGAGACATTTTTTTTAAGAATTTGATTATGTTCGCGAAAATACTAAATTCATTTTGGGGATAAATTCATTTAATCTTACTGTTTTGGAAAGTTTCCCAACACACAGTTTTAAGTCATTTGAATTGCCAAATAACATTCTCGAAACCTACCGCCTCCATTGCAAGTCATTTAGATTATTCTAATGTGCCAGATTGAAAAAAAAATTGCAAGAATTTAAAGATTTTTTTGATACATATAATTTTTTAAGGATAGCTTTTTTGAACTTGACATCTGTTTAAAGAAAATCCCTGTTTCGATTTCTATTGAGAAAAAATATACTAAAATGAAATCCGGAAACTTCTAACAGTTTTTCTGCAAGTTTTGTGAAAAATTTAAGAAATAAATCACAGTTTTAGAGTTTTATTTTCTACACTTTGCTGAACTTCCGCCGATGCATTTTTAGTTTATTTTCTATTTAGATATCAGCCATTTCGAATGCTAAGCCAGGTGACAGATTTAGGGAAATTTTACTGCATATTAACGAGGAAACTTCGACTTGTTAACAATTTTATGCAAATCATCATTCATTGAATGGGAAAGTTAAATATCTTCCGTCAATATATATATGAGAAATTGATTTTATCCAGTTAATTTTATGACTTCTAGAAAAGCCTAAGGTTTAATTAAATACTTTTCATCTTTTTACACTTCTAATTATTCTTAACCTCATCACCTCCTAAAATACTTTTATTTATTTCGTAAACGTCTACATTTTGTTTTGTCGAACATCCTGTTTGCTCAATATTTCATAGCTTAAATTTGTTGTTTTTGATGCAATTATTCAAAAAATCAGAATCGTTAACAGGAACAAATCTCAACAGAGTAAGAGAGAATAAAAAAGAAAATAAAAAAAAAGAAATAGAATTTGCGATAATTAGACGTTCGAATTTTCTTATCTCATTCTTAAATCATGGCTTTCAGTAAAGAGTAATTGAAGTGCGGAACTCCATCATCTTTTCAAATTTGCGCTCAAATAAATTAGCTCGCCAGCAGACAGAACACGAACATGGTGGCAGTAGATCAGATGACAGAGCTTGAGCAACTCGATCGTAACTTCCGTGTTCGCCGCGAGATGGCAGGTCAGAATTGTAGAGGGCTTCTTTCTAATCGCTGACAATAGAGGACTCTGTCAACAATATTTATTCTCTCAAGAACTCAGCCTTGACTTCTGTAATAGTGTAACAACGGTATTGAACAATCGGCAGGAGAGAAAAAATAATTTAGGGGAATGAAAACAACAACTGTTACTTCTGTTTTTAATCTCTTTTGTATTATTCATTTTACGAAGGACTTTTTTTTTGTTTGCTGTCCAAGACACGTGTTATCTTTCGTCATGATTCCGATCATTTTCTTGGTTCTATTTTTTTAATGAGCTACTAATTGTGGTTCCGACTCAGTGAGCGTACAGAAAAATTTCTTTTTCTACGCACATAGACCGAGAACGAATGTGCGAGGCTTTGTTGTCCTTACTAGGGATTCAGAAATTGTTTTGTTGTAGATAAAGAGATGGCAAAAAGAAATAAAGGATATGTTTACTATGCTTAATTGGATTCATGTTTATATATTGCTGAATTTCAAACGCACTGTGCTTTGTAAAAATATTACTTGCGAGCCAACTACAGATCAGTTTTCCCACCAACTTAAAAAAATATGACTGCTATAAAATACTTGTCCACTACTCGTGAATAAAATATAAAATACATGAAAACTGAATACTAATAATTAAAATATATAAATTTCCTTCTTACAACTATATAAACCAATTGAAATGAAAATTAATGCATCGCAAACAACTTAACAATCAAAAATTTAAATATAACTCCATGGTATAATCAAATAAAAATTTAAGAAATTCAATTTCGTGGAGTTATATATAAATCAATTTAAACATTAAATAAGCAGTTTCAAATGATGGATTCTATTTTCTGACGAATAAAATATTTATGCTAATTACATATTTTATACTAAGTTACAGGGATTTAATATTCTCTTATGAGAAAAATGGTTTGTTTATCGATCAACAGCTCTTTTTTGCACACGAGTGTTAATTAGTGTAGGACCTACGGTTTAAAGTGAATTCCGAACTACTGCAAACATCCATGCTAAGAGAAAGGGAGAGAGAGAGAGAGAAAAGTTGATAGAAGAGAGCAAATACTTGAAATATCACACTTGGTGAAATTTTTGCTATTTTCCATCAAATTATATTTGAAAAATACTGCAGCATTTATTTTATAAACATAATTAAGGCAACATCATTCTGTTAAAAAAAATACCACTTTCTTTACCTCCTATTAAATTGTTAAAGACTACTAAAGTTTGTGAACTAATAATGAAGAAAATAATCGAGAAAATTTTTAATGTACACTAACAGACGCCATATATAGGTTGCTCTCGATAATAATTGCATTTGAAAAAAATATAACAAATTATAAATTTCAAGATCAATTACTTTCTAATTGTATAAAATTTGCTTTTAATTTCTTCGTTAGCAAATTTTGTAGGCGTGAATTATTTTTCAGGATTAACTATTTTGTTCTAATGACTAATGAAATGTCAATATGAGCAAAAATATTTCAATACAAATTTAAAATTTCACAAATACTAAAGTAAGAAAATAGTTTACTATTTTTAAACACAATTAAGAATGGAAATGAAATAGTTAAAAAAATTAATACAAATTCGTAAAAAAAAATTTCAATTCTTTTTTTAATGGGTACATTTTTAAAAACAAAAGGCCATGTAAATTATACATTCCATCAAATTTCGAAATGAGATGGACATACACAAAATTTCTTTCTCTACTTCAATATTTTTTTACCGTTTTGTTAACTCATGCGGTAAAAAATTACAATTCATCATAGGAAATAGTGTTTTTTTGGCGTGTAAAGTAGGGAAGCAGCTTATTTGTACGATAAATGACTGCTCACGCTAATTGCGCCAAGAGGAGAGGGCATAGAAATCTGAAAGAAGCCGTCTTACACTTCACTGACACCCCACTACCTGGAGTTCAGGGTCGGCGATGTGCCGCAAATAATCAAAGTATCGGCACACACTGACTAATCGATCTGCACCCTCTCGAGAGTCGAAAAGAAGCGGAGCCCAAAGCCGGTCTGCCGGTCGCCCTCACTTATCGGGTTGCCCCCATCAGTTTGAACTCTGGCCCCAAGCTACGCCCTCGCCGCCGTTTCACCCTCTCCAGAAATGCAAAAAATGCGCCAAAAAGACTCGACAACTGATTTTAAGTAGTCTTTCTCGTTTCATCCAGCGATTTAAATTAAAAATAATAAACCGCACGTTGACACACCCTATCGCCAAAATGGTGTCCAAACGGAAGTGGCCATCCGAGAATCATTTTTTTTTAAAAAGATTTATACTAGCTTTCACGTATGTGTTTTCGTGGGCGTTCTTCGTACTGAGCTATAAATTTCAACTCGAATTGCACACGCGCAGCTTTTTTCTAAGGCAATAAGAGATATCGAGTTCAAAGAGTGTGAGTCAAATCTGAGTGTTGTTTGTATCTTCGCATTTTGTGCACTTGAATAAAAGCTTAATATTTATCTAGCACTGTATTTGTAAAATGAAAGATAGGATTTATCTTACGACATCCCAGTTGCTTACAATCGCGTTATTTATATAAAAAAGAAACAAACATGTTAGCGAAAGTGGAAACATACACTCACTTTTGTTTTGGAAAAATTATAGCAACTTTCAAAAAAATATTATACAAAAAGCAAGTTCTCCTCTGCACTTTATTTCTAAAATAAATATTTTTAAGTATAAAAGTTCTTTTCTTTCAATTAACACACTTTGCTTCACAACAATGAATAGATATTTCATGACATTTATGTATTCATAATTATTTTTCCTAAGACAAATTTGCTACAATATGTTTTTAATATAAAGAGTTAAAAGAATTTTTTAAATTATGTATAATTGTATATAAGTTTTTATATAATTGAGTTATATAAGTTTCTAAATTATATATGATTATGTACTAGTTAAGTTAATTATATATAAGTTTTTCTACATTCTTTTAAACCTTTTATGTTCAATGAATTTTTTTGGTATAGTTTTAAAAATTTTAAATTAATTAAAATGAGTAAATATTTGGAAGTATATCTCATTTCAATGACTTCAGCTTTAATATTTTTAGAATAAAATAAGAAATATTTTTAACAATCAGTTTTAAGAAATAACAGGGAAAAGTCAATGAATTAGTTTAAAATACTTTTCAAAATTTTTACAGATTTAGAATATAAATTTTATTAAATTTTAATGTTCCTAGTTTTAACTCTTTTTGCATAATAAAAAAGAAAATCAAAATAATTTGCATTTGTTTTAATTTCACAATAAGTAATTTTTATACGAATAAGAAACAACAACATTTTTTATATTGTTTCCCATCTCTCTAAAATACTCTGAAATAGTTAAATTTCTTTTTTTCCGAAAGAAATTTAACTATTTCACAAGTATTTTTTCTTTCATTATTTATTCAAGTATTACAAGAATTATTTATCCAAAAATTACAAGTATTTTTTTCTTTAATTATTTATTCACCGATTACTTTAGTTCATTGAATAAATCATATAATCATATTTATAAAAACATAAAAATTCGAAGCATTATATCGAGTATATAAAATATTTAAAATCAAGGACTATTTTTTGTAGCCTGCTCTAATACAAAGGTCAACTAATTTATGATTCCATCTATCTGTAAACCATTGATCTGATTCTTTAATGAAAAACAATAACTCTCCAGTAAGATATTTTCTCTTGTAAGATGAATTTATTGCTTCAGTTGAAAAAAAGTAGCCATAAATTTGATATTTCTCTTCTCTCCTCAGATTTTATATCATTTTCAAGTTTATGATTTTAAACTAATACAAAGTCAAATTGTTCATTTATTTAAAGTCATAATAAATGCTTTCATATTCTTCATAATTACTAATAATTTTAATTAATTATTCCATTCAATTTGTACAATAGCTAAATATGAAAATTTTATTTCTGTTGTATGATTAGTTAAATATATATACAGTTTAAGTAAATATAATGAAAAATGTAAGTTAACAACTGTCAGATTCAATAATTTTAAAAGTAAAATATAAAAAATTACTGAATTCTGAAGAAAAAGCATTTGCAGCGCCCTCTATTGCTTACAATTGTAATCTTAAACTGTAAAATCAATATGCATAAGTCAAAAATACTAAGAAGCACTTTTTCCCGAAAAATAATATAAATTAAAATATAAAGTGTATCAATTTGAGTGATTTTAAAATTTATAAGCGAAAAATATTATGTTATACTAAACTAAGTACAATTTTTAGAAAAGTATAAGAAAAATATACATTTCAATTTTAGCATTTCATATGAGAGTAAAAATATATAAATGACTATTATGAATATGAATAATATTTTATATTCATCAACCCATAAATAAAACTATAGCTTTATAACCACTTCAAAAAAATAAACAAATGATTAAAATAGCTATTATATAAGCTATCAAATAAGCATAACTTTCAGTAAATAACATGTATCAGTAGAAATTTAAAAAATATTCATGCAGAAATAATATGAAGAATGGTAAATAATAAAAATATCAGTTGTCATGAAAATTAAAGAAAATAATTTTAAAGATTTTTGAATTAACTTTTAAAAACTCTAGAGTAATTTTTCCAAAACAAATCTACTATATGTTTTACACATATATAAACATTATATAAAATTTAAAGAAATATATAAATGAACTTTATGTTTCAAACTTTCCGATTTTTAGTGTCGCCATCTAGTGTTTAATATCTCACCTCAGTAATGAAATTGGAATTTATGATTACTTATAAACATCAAATTATTAATAAAATATAATGTATATCCCTCAATGTTTCCTGATTACTTTTAGTAAGTATTATATGCATGATTACTTTTAAAAATATATCTTTTTTAATACTGCAGTGCAGGAACTCTGAATATCACATGGAAAATTTTAATCGGGGTAATGATACGAAATACAAATAGTGCTGCCATCTAGCAAACATTACTGACATTAGTTAATGGCTGAAATGTAATTACAAAACATACAATTTAGCCGTTAAAATTTATATATAAATAAGTAAAATTATCTATTTAAATTAATTTACTATGAATTTAGTGACTTTCCATGAATTTATAATGAAATACTTAAAAATAATTTAACAATATTAAGTATTTATATACCAATGATATTAATATAATTATTAAAAACGTTTGTGTACATTTAATCTATTTTTTACAAATAAAAATATCAGCAATAAATTTAAAAGTAAAATAAAAATTTAATAAAAATAATTTATTAGGATAACAAGGAAATAAACCTTTTATGAGGGAAAGTGTACATTTTTAAATAACATCATATTAGATAGAATTTTTTTTTGATTTTTATACATAATATAACATCATTATAAAAATATTGTAATATGCAAATTATAAATATTGTAATTATATAATTATGATAATTAAATTACATAATCATCTCATTCTTAAGAAAGTTTTAAATCACAAAAAATGTTAACATTTAGAGGGATATATATATATATATATATATATATATATATATATATATATATATATATATATATATATATATAATTTCTAAATTGCTTTACATGTATCAAAATTTATTTGGAATTTTTACATGGCAGTATGTATGAGAATACGTACAGAATAATGATGTACAAAAATTTAGTGTCGATATGAATAAACTTGAGTTTTAAATACTTGGATATTAAATTTAAACTGTATCAAATATATTTGTAAATAATTTTTTCTTCATTTACTGAAATTTTTTTACAAAA